>OVAX01003559.1:0-18678 GCA_900406405.1 Lepidium africanum | reverse complement strand
CTCTCTCAAGTGCAGTACATGCTAGTCTCATGAGTGGCATTGTGAATGGTCTAATCCCTTCAGTTAGCTACAATAGAACATCAGTATCAATAGGAGCTAAAGGATCATAAAAGAAACTGGGCAGAGAAGGCTAAGTCTAATCCTTTACATCTCACTTCCATTAATCAAATTATCAATAACCAATCAAACATTAGGGACTCTAACTAATAGTTTACTAGATGTTCATAGATACAAACAGCATCAAATTCTTAAACCTGTTATTAATTGAACACTAGAGCCTAACCAAATGTTCATTGATATAAACTAACGAACAGATCCAATTAGATGGATTCGAGCTAAATTCAATCTACATAGCTTCAACATTACTATAAATTTGAAGCAAAACAGATAAAATTTGAAATGAAACAAACCTGATACTCCCACTCAGCTGCAATGGCTTTAGTGAGAGCCAAAGAACGAAGTTTAAGAGGTCTTTTCGAAGTGGTTTTAAGGGTTCTGTAATCGAGCATCACAGTCCATCCATTTCCATCTTCAGCTTCTCTCGTTGTCACTTTCTTGTAGAATCTCTTCCCCACTATTGAACGAGTCATGAAAGACGTCGGCATCGCCACCGAATCCAATTCGTTATTCCGACGAGTGTTTGGTGCTTTGACGAAGATGGGTTTCTCATTTTCGTTTTTGAACGTGAATGAAGATGAAGAAGATTCCGATTGCTGATTATCTATTTCGGGTTGACGAACCGCAGATGTTGTACAGATGGGTTTTAGATTGTGAAGTGAAATTAGAGAGGAGATAAGGAATTCGATGAGAGATCAGAGAAGAAGAAATGAAAGTCACGAGGGAGAAGAAGAGAAGCTTTGGACCGCGGTCCAACCCGCAAACCGCGACGGGCTGGACCGCACGAACCCGCAAACCGCTACGACCCGCCCCGCACGAACCCACCATCTAAACGGGCCGCCAAACCAGGCCTGAACCCGCACCGCAACGGGCCTAAACGGGCTCAGCCCACGGGTTGGCGGCCCGTTAAGCACCCCTACATAACACCATTAAGGCAGACAATAAACTGCAAAGACACAATATCTTTGATTAGAAGAAATCAACATTAAAAGAAGCAAATTCAAAAAAACAAACTTGGAAAACAGCTTACCCTGAACAACAAGTAAGAAATTTCTTCATACTCCTCCCGATTCTTCATTCGATCTGGAGAAGGGAGAAGTTCAAGCGTCGTTCTTATATGACGCATCAAGTCGGCACACTCTGGATGATTCTCCAAGAATCATCTTAGGTCGGAATGATTATGAGAAAAACGGAAGTCAAGAACTCCCCTACTCCTTCCGCGAGAGGCACTAGAAGCGCCAGAACGAGTAACCACACCAGGAGCAGAAATCGTAAAAGGCTCCATCCTGGGCCTTTTAGAAAGTCGTGAAGAACCACGACCAGAAGATGAAGGAACCTCGACTATATCTCTAGTCGGAAGAGCAAAAGAACGAGTTATCCTAGAGGAATCTCCAGAAGGACGAGCATTTTCCCCCTCTAATGCAGCGTTTAGACTTTCATCAACGTTTGGGAGTTTGAAATCGTCAAGTCCCATCTTTGAGAAGTTGAAGAAGAATACAGGGAAAATAAGAAAGAAAAGAAGAATTCTAAGTCGGAAGAAAACTAAAAGAGAGTAAAAGAAAGTCAGAGAAGATTTCTCAGAAGTCAGATCTGTGGTAAAAAGAAAGGTATGATGTGATATTTAGAGAATTTTACCGGAAACCGAAACGGCGCCAAACAGTAATAATTACTTAGCGGGTGAAAACCTAGGCGACCGCTCAAGTAACCCAATCGTAGACTGACATGTGGACCGAAGATTCTAGAAGCAGGTAATTTTCCGACTCGGAAATTCCGACTAAATTTTCCGAGTCTGGGGGGGGACAATTGTTGGATGTGGATCCAAGATCCTACTTCGGTCCATGGAAAACAATAGGCCCAACACTAAGTGTTCAACTCTGCAGTATCATCAAAGTCTCAATTCGGATTTCCTAGTCAACTCGGAGGAATTCCTTCTCAAAAGCACGTTAAAGCTTGAAAGAAGTCGGACGACACGTCATCAAACGAGGAAATGGAAATTTTCCTATTCCGACATGGAAAATTTCCGAAAATCTAGTTAGAATCTTCTGCATAAGACCAAATCTTAAGAATTGTATATTTTCCTTTATTGAATCTACTTTGTAACCACCGCTATACTCTATAAATAGAGGGGCAGATCCTCCCAAAAGGATCATCTGTTCAGAAGTACACATTGAGCAATAAGAGCAACTCGTCAAAACCATTACTTGCGTGATACTTTTTCTCTCTAAATCTCTAAAGAATCCTTGCCCAGTCTTCCTCATCTTTAATCAGAATTGCGGATTAGTCCGTTGTGCTAAACCCGAATCAAACAAATATATCTATAGATAAAATATAATTATATATTTTGTTATTTATATAAATCTTCAATCTATATTATGTGGAATAATTTATATCACAAAATGTTATTTTAAATTTTTGAGAACAAACTATTTACATATAGTTTAATTAAATTTTAAGAAATTTTGAGAAATACTCTTTTTGATATGCCTCTTTTTAAAAAGTGTCACATCATACTTATTTTTTTCTCTCAATTTCTAAAAAATGGTAAGTTTTGAAAATTATCATGTCAAAAATAACATTTTTTAAATTCCCCCTTAAATTATTATCCATTGCATTTTAATGTTTGTGTTATCTTTCTTTATATGAACTTTTACATAATTAATCTTTTCTTTAGTTTTGTAGCTTTGACCCATTTGATTTATGTTGTTTTGACTCTAACATACATAAAATTTTATTATGTTAAGTAATATATAATCTTCTCTAAAAGTTTGAATAAATATCAAAAAAACTATTATATATTTGTAAGACATGATTATTAAATTTGTTCTGCTAAATCTCATAAAAATAATGAGTATATGATTTTTGTTATTAAAGATTTATAAATCTAATTATCATAAAAAAGTAAGCATTGACCCGTCAAATTATATATGTAATTATCATAAAAGAATATCGTAAATTCAATCTAAATTTTGGTTATTTTTGATTTTTTATTGTGATCTAAATTTTTGAGACCTAAAATACATTTTGACCTAATTAATTTATTGGATAATTTATTTTTTTGGGTAACTCTACGGTAAAGATCAAAATATAGTTAATGAAGTTTCTATTTTTAATTACTCATGGCATGTGAGGTCAACTTTAAAAATCTTAAGTTAATTTTTTAATGTTTATTAATTATAGATAAATTCTTATATATTTGATAAATAACCAATATTATGTTATTGTGGGTTATATTAAAGATCTTTTAACTAACTACAAATGCCTACATCTTATATATTAAAGCGGGAGACACTTTCATTTTGACCGTGTTATAAACTTTATGTTAAAAATTAACCTATAGTTCATAACAACCCTTAAAAATAGGCTTGAGATAGGTTTTGTTACATTTTTTTTTTTGAAAAATCTAAATTAATAAAGATTTAATGAAAAAACATTTAAAAAGCTAAAATAAAAAATAAAGGTTACAAATTCAGTTATTCATTCGGTTCTGGTTCTGGTTTGGATTCGATTTTCCGGGTATATAGATTTAGGATACCTTTTTGGTATGCTATCGGGTTCTGTTCATGTAATTTGGTATTTCCTCATTTTGATTTAAGACTTATCTAAATATTTTTATTGTTTGAATAGAGTTTGTCCAGTGTATATCGAGTTCGGCTTCGAGTATTTATATATAAAAATTCAAAATTAAAAGAGATTTAATAGAAAACTCTAAAAAAATTTGTTTTTGATTTGGTTCGGGGTCAGGTTTAGGTTTGGTTTTTCAAATACACAGATTTATGATCTATTAAGGTAATTTATTGTGTTCATTTTGGGTTCGGTTTCTCTAATTCAGGTTAATTTCGGTTCGGATTTTGGACCTCTAAAATAACATTCAAAATATTAACATGGGTTTACGAACTAGATAAACACGGTTGAAAAAATAATCAAATCTCACACTATAACGTGGGTATATCTAATTTAATATATGAAAACTATGAATGATCCATTAATTACTTGAGTGATAATATATACTACAATTTTGTAATGGTAATTATTGTAATATCTTACAAAATTATGGTTAGTTTTGTAATTTTTTGTAATTGTAACATCTTTTAATATAATAGAAAGATATGTATATATATAGTAGATAAGTTATATACAAATATATATATAGATATATAGTTGAATAAGTTTTATTATATATATATATATAATACACCCTAATATGCGTCTATTTACAAAACGCTAATTGGATAGTACAAAAGCTTGCTCTTTTAAATGCTTTTGGGATTAAATTCACTACATGTACAACCATACTTATCAAGATACTTTGTTCTTTCTAGATATCATATACATACATATATATACGATAACTTCCAAATTATAACTTCAAAAAAAAATCATAGGTTTATATAAAAATAAATATATATACATAAATTTAATTTTAATTAGGTTATATATATATATATATATATTTATTACCACTCTATTTGAAATGGTCGGTTATTTAAAACATACTACTTATAAGTATAACTGGTTTTTTCTCTTGGCTAAATAAAAATCATGTCATTTACCTAACTAAATAATAAGATCAGTGTTGCGCTCAGAGCACCTCCAACACAAAGCTCTTAAGTGGGATTCTTAAAATTATTAAATCACAAAAATTAAAAGAATAACAAAAAATTGGAGAAAGAACAAGAAACGTTCCTTATTTAAGAGATTTTAGAAACGGTTCTGAAAATGTTCTTGCCATTTGTCAATTTATAGTTGGATGTTACATTTTAATAAATAAAAATAAAAATTAAATTCTGACCAAAATATTATTATATTATGTAGAAACTCTTTTTAAATTCTCCACCGGTCTTATTTCCAACAACACATAACTTGTGCTAAACTCTCAGTACTCGACGAACAACAAAGCTTTTTAATTATTGTATAATTTTTCATCACGCAGCCGTTACAATGAAACATGTCGATTATGACAAATAACCATTATTGTCGAGTGGAACTTGAAGCTCTAATACCTGTGACGTGATCCCATATAAATAGTTATAAGATGTATATATAGGCTATTATATTTCATACATGAAGAGTAATAAGTCTTGGACAAAACACTGAATCAGGTTATCACATAAGGATGAAAGGACATCATCTAACAAGGCATGATCGAGATGGAAAATTGCTTGTAAGAACCAAAAGATCAAGAAATTGTCTCTACAAGGTTCAAATGGAACTAAAAGAAACTACACATCTACATCTTGCTAAGATAAGTGAATCTACTAGATGACATTCCAGGAGTAAACATATACACACAAGGATCAAGTTCAAAGAAATGAGACACTTCATTGAAGTTAAAACAATGAGAAAATTGACTTCAATTTTAAGGGAGAAAATGTTGGAGTAATAAGGGAGAAAATATTGGAGTAAGCTTAAGATTAGTAGCTTGAGCTGCAAACTAATAGACTATGGTGCTATTTTTTTGTCTATCCAGATACTTCATCTGGATGGAGATGAAAACTGTTGTTCTTTTAGACACATTTAAATGCCGCATCCAGATGAAGCATTTGAATAAATTTAGCAAATTCATCCAAAATTTTTAAAAATTTCAGATGTGTTTGGTTGGTGCATTTGGATGGAGATGGAGTTGTAAAAATTTGTAAAATTCCAAAATACCCTTATAATTTTATGTTTTCTTTTTCTCTTTTTATTGTTTTTTTTCCTCATTTTTACTCTCTCCCATCTTTTTTACTCTCTCTCCTCATTTATACTCTTTCTCCTCATATTTACTTTTTCTTCTCATTTTTACTCTCTCTCCTCTTTTTAACTCTCTCTCCTCTTTTTTACTCGTTTCCTCTTTTTTACTCTCTCATCTATTTTACTCTCTCTCCTCATATTTACTTTTTCTCCTCATATTTACTCTCTCTCTTTATTTTTACTCTCTCTCCTCTTTTTTACTATCTCTCCTCCTTTTAACTCTCTTTCCTCATTTTACTCTCTCTCATCTCTTTTACTCTCTCTCCTCATGTTTACTCTTTCTCCTCATTTTGACTCTCTCTCCTCATTTTTGCTCTCTCTCCTCATTTTGACTCTCTCTCATCTCTTTTACTCTCTCTCCTCATTTTTATTCTCTCTCATATTTACTCTCTCCTCATTTTACTCTCTCTCCTCATTTTTACTCTCTCTCCTCTTTTTTATGATATAATTTATATCATAAAAAGACAATTTATTTTTGATAATAAATAAGACAATTTATTATAAAAAAAAGATAATTTAACGCAAAACATGTCATTTTTAGTCATTTGGTTACAAATTACATCCAACTAATTTATACAAATGCACAAAGAAACATAACTTCATCTAAACGCATCATCCAGATGGAGTTTTCAGATGAAGAAAAGAACATCATCCAGATGCATCATCCAGACAGATCATCCAAACGGATCATTCAGATAGAGTTTCTAAATAGGAAAAGAACAGCACCTATATTAGTTGAGATGTTTTTAAGAATTATCTAAAACATAGTTGAGATGTTTTAGAAAATTATCCAAAACATAATCTTCTTCCTATTAGAATTAGGAAATAATCTGATCTATATAAAATATGTTAATGTTTGGTATAAGATGTAAGTTCATTTTTAAGAACTTTAGTTTTTTGAGTTAAGCCGTGTTCTTTCGCTAAGATAACGACGAGCAATCAAATAATTTAATTAACTTCAAATTTAGTTTTCTTTAAAGTGTATACATGGCAATGGTAAAACAATGGCAGCGACCATTTTTGTTGTCGCCGTAACTTTTAGCGCCACAGGCATACATCGACACCAATTCTGCTACTGACCGAACCAAGATCATGACCGCTACTAACCGGATCCCCTTACTGATCGCTACTGACCGAATCCCCTTGCTGACCGCTACTGACCGAGCTTATATTAACAGTGATTGACTTACCTTTTTGACCGGGACTGACGATAACCCAAACGATCACAATTTCTGACCGGTTTTGACTGGAATTGGTTTTCTAACCATCTCAACATAACCAGCTCTAACCCATCAAAAACAATCACAAAGTTTGGTTTTGTAACTGTTTTTAATGGGAATTGGCGTCAGAATCCACTACTATTTTTTTGTAGTGATTATGGAGTCGCAGCAACTCAACTATCACTTTCACCATATACTTTTTATATTTTTAAAGTATATTTTGATCACTCGGCATGATCACAACTATTAAACAAAGAACATGGCCTTAGTTTTCTAAAACTAATAGAAAGAGTCATTCTTCGCACAGAATTCACTAAAACACTTCTTAAGGCCTTTATAAGCGTTATTATCCATAGCCCTTGGACCATTGTGTGTCACGATCCAATACGTTCTGTAAGTCATATATCGTCTTAAATGTTTCCATGAGCATGCACTGAGTAACCTCGGTTTTGAAGTTGACATTACCATCTTCCTCCGTCTATACTCGATCGTACTAACATATCTTTTAATTAATATTAGTTTAGAAGCCAAATCAGTTTTGCAGATCATTTCGAGTAAAAAAAAGAAACTAAAATATTTGGTTTGTCATTTGGTCCAAGGTTCATTACTTAAGAAAAGTTCTGGAATTTTGTTATTTGTGGAACTGGCAAATTTAATCAACTTTTTATTTATTGCAATTGTATTTTTAGCTTAACTAGATCTTATTGTTTAAAGGGGATTTACAAAAGGTAGGGCTCGTTGAAGACTGGCTCGAATCGAGACAAGTTTCACCTCAACGTATATGTGGAGACAACAGAGAGCCACGACCACGAACCGAGGCAAACCATCCTTGTATTCATAGACATGTAACAAGTTTCCAAACACCAAAACTTTGACAGCCAAATTTAAACACATGTATACGTAGCTTCATTCATAGGACTATTCTAGTTTACATTCAGAAACAAACAGATCTTATTGAAGAACTAGTATGCAAATTCATATTCAAATACAAGGAATTTGTAAGAGGAAGGATTTCTTTGTTGATGGTCCACCAACCACCTAATAGACTCGACTAGTTACAATACAATTAAATTTAGTCTCTGATAAGTGGAAGCTTTAGAAAAGACACTAAGCACAATCTCGTTCTCAGAAGCCAGCATGACTCCTCTCCTCATCTTCTCAATTTCAATCCCATCTTCTGTCCCAAGAGTGCAAGCTGCTAACTATCTCAGTTCCAGGAAGGATCTCTGTGGCTCCATATGCAATGTTCTTGACCATTTCGTGTCGTTCTCCGAGAGCTCCTGCAACATACTGAAATGCGCTTGTATCAGCCTCAGCTTCACGCAATGCCGCTTTCACAGCTTCAACTTCAGCCTAGTTAATAGTTTCCAACAATATTTTGTACATAATTAATGGCAAATCGTAGCTTGTCCATCTTCGTACCTTTCACCTTCAAAACAGATAGGAGCTCGCTCCTGTCTATGTTGCCTCTCATCATCATCATCATGTCATTCTCTTTCGTAGTATATACATCCAGAGATCGCTCCTTGATCTCTCTCAACTCTCGGGATAGAAGACGAGAAGTTCAAATCAAAAGTATCGTAGAGAGATGGAGATGTAGAAGCATCTTCGACGATTCTCTTGATGTTGGTTTCATTAGGTTGAACAAAGTAGACAGCAACAGCATCAACAATTCCTCTGTTTCTAAGTGTAACTCCTTCTCTACGAAGATCTTTGCCTTGCATCAAAGGAGTGATTATCTTCTCGCACACTTCATCTACATTGAAGATCTTACCGCTTAAATCCAATGGTTGGCTCTGGCTCAGCATCTGGATTACACATTCTGCAATTCGAAAATTTACAAAACGGAATAAAGCAAATTGGGCATGGTTCGTTTTTCAGATTCTTAGAAACTAAGATTCGGTCGAAATCTTGGGATTTGAAGAGAGGAAATAATTATCACGCTGTTTATGGCGTAGATTGAAGGCCATGGAGTGGTGATCAGTTGTCGTTCCTGTTCTATCGAACTTTACCCTAACATAAACGTTCTCGTATATACAAGTAGCTTTAACCAAAAATGACTTCGTAGGATTATATAGTAGATATAGGTTATGAATGGTAATTAGTTTTTGGTTTTTAGTTTTTGGTTTTCGGTTTTTGGTATTTTGTTTTTAGGGTAGATTATAGTTTTTCAAAAGTGTGAATGATGATTTTTGTAGTTTTAGGTTTTTACTCTTATTTTTCTAAAAAATTTAAATTATAAAGTTAAATTTTATAATATTTAAAGCATTATTTTAAATTATAAATTCAAACTTATAATATTTTAACTATTAATTTTAAAATTTAATATTCCAGAATTATAAAATCNAAATTTAAACCAATATTTTTAAAATTTAATATTTCAGAATTATAAAATCATTCTTATAATATTTAAAGCATTTTTTAAGAATTACAATATTTAGTAGTTTTTAGAAATTTATTAATTATAACTTACAATCTTCAAATTTTATAATTATATATATATATATATATGAAAACCCTTTAACAGAAAAAAAAGAAATTTTATAAAACTTAAGTCTTGTAAAATTGTTTTAAATTCTAACGTATATTACTTATTATATTAATATATAGATATATTAGAATATTTTTATATATGCTAGAAAATCAAAACAAACAAAAAAAAAACAAAAAAAAAACTCTCGAAACATGTATGAGAAAGTACTCAAAAGTGATTTTTGGTTTCTGTGCAGAAAAGAGTAAAAACATTTAAAAACTAGTTTTCCTAAACTTTTGGGAAACTAGTTTTGTATTTTTTCCCTTTTAGTAAAAACTAAAACCAAAAACGAGTTGAAAAACACCTGCCATTCATCACCATAATAAGAATAAACTAAAGCTTCTATCTCGCAAAGAGTATTCACTCTCCAACAAACCTTCTATGTTTTTTTAGTGTCCTCTCTATTGATGTATTGGTGCTTATCAGCAACTCCATTAATTTAAAGCAGATTTTACAATGAAAAGAAAAATTTTAATCTAGGAAAAAGATGAATAACTTTTAAATGGTCTACCCAATAGTTTTGGTATCAAGGATTCAACTATTTCCGACCTTAAATAAAGAATAAAATGTTTATTGAGACTCATGACCACAAAGAAAAAAAAAGATAAATGCTAATATTAATCCATATTAAAGAAAAAAATTGAAATAAGAGGAGGTTTCACAAAATTGACAAATAAAAATTTGAGAAGAAAAAAAAATACAATTCTCGATTATTCACTTTATTATTATTGAGTGGAAAACGATAAATTCTAACTCCAAAAAACTATAAACTAAGATGCATTTTACAAAATCTTTCACAAAATTCACATTTATTTTGATTAATTAAAAGAAAATTTTACAAAAAAATGTTTAGTCTAATAACAAGGAAAAAAAAAAGATAAATGATAAAATCTTAATCCATATCAAACAAATTTTTTTTAGACAAATAGGTTTCACATAAACTAAAACTAATTATCAAAAAATTGAAGTTAGTACTTACTTATTAAACATTTTTTTCACTGGCGAATTCTTTTCAATCTGATGGTACATATCCAGCTAATGATTGTAACATTAGGGTTTTGTCCCATCCCCGCTATATATGGTAGATAAAAAGGTAATTTTAGCCAATGTGCTTTAGACTATCGAATCGGACCATCTCGATCCAATTGTTTACCAAAAAATATTTACCTATAACCTAGAATAATTCTATAATTTATTTTAAAAAATTAAATGTTAAAATTTATTAATCCGTAAGAAAATTTACATGCATGCAATGCATTTAGTCAATGAGTCTCTAATAAATGTATACCATGCAAATAATTATAATTTTAAAATTTTATTAAATACAAATATTTACATATCTATAAATATGAATTTAATACATGAAAAATGTAAGAAATGAAATAGTAAGAAATAAAGTTGTATATATGATTGGGGTTTCACAGCATCATTAGATATTTTATGTATCATTAGTGTATTAAAATTAAAAATAAAAAGCAATAAATGTGTGTAATTTTATAATATCTATAAATTATTTTTCAAGTATTAAATATATAATTAAATTTTATAAATTATTAGTTTCATATATATGAAATATTTGTAATATACTAAAAAACTTATTAAAAAATTAAGAGTTGTATATTAATAATATTCAATTATATTCAGCCATACATCAAAAGTTATCCAGTTACCATCTGATTCTACAAAAATCTATTATACAATCTATCATTTTGCAATTTTTAATTTATTCTGCAATTTTATTATATTTTTGTCATTAGGCAAATTTTTTTTTCTGTTTTGTCATTAGACAATTATGCAAGTTTATCAATCATTTGTCTCGTGTGCCTAAAGGTTTTCTCCTTACTTTGATATTGGGCTTCAGCCTCAAAAGAGATTAGGATCAAGTTGAGATTTAACGACCAAAGAGATTCTACTCGGATTTCAGAATTTGTGGGGTTTATACATTACGTAAATAGAATTAAAGACTATTTGATCATTGATCCAAATATATTTAGAAACACAAGTTTTTCCGACATGTTGGTTGGTTAAAAGAAGATATGTAGTAAACAAATGATTTATAGGCGTTATGTTTGCTTTCGAATTTGTTTTTGATTACGTTTAGTTGTAGAATGCTCTCTCTTAGTGATGAGTGATAATAAGATGACCAACGGTGAATGTGACATCCAAGACTTATTTGTATTATAATCAGACCGCAATATTATTGTGTCTTTAGAAAACTTCATTGAATTCTAACTTTTTTATCGAAACGGTACTTATTTTACGACCATCATGATTAATTTTAACATAAAAAGCCATGAAATTATATTATATTTGGTGCAGTTTTAATACTCAAGTTTTTTCATCACTAATCACAATACTAAATATCACACTAAAAAAATATTTTTTTGTTACAATATTATTGAACTAAAGATTTTCATTATGTACTATACCTGTTAATATACGAAATCATTATCTTGTAGTCGATGCTTGATTTTGGTGTCTTAATACAATGTATAAAATTTGTAGTAGAATTACACCTTTATTTTTCTCACTATTCCAATTGACCATATACAATATGGAATGTAAAAGTGCATGTGTCTAAATACAAATAATAATCTAAAATCTAAGAAAACATGTTACAAATACAATCTAATACTGATCACCACATTTTCCTGATTATATATACAATATATATGTTTTCCAATGTGTGTTGCTTTAAACCAAAAATGCACATACTATAAATATACTGCTGACCATTGAATCCGTGAGTTTGATATCATAATCTGAAAATTGTATTACGTTGTATTAAAGCAAAATGTACGGAGATTCCAATACTTTTCAAATCATGGTTCTTGCCAACTGTTTTTTGCTTCATATTGTATTTGGGCACTGCTACTTAAATGTTAGGGTCGAAGAAAGAAACTCAAATTAATTACGCTAAAACATTGGGCACCACTATTTAGGTCTTATACTAAATATTCATGTATATTGGATATCTGGATCCGTATATAAAATTTTATCCGAGAATTAGATATGTTTTGTAGAAAGGAAAAAAATATTATTTTTTTTATAATTTTAGGGAAAAAATCTAATATATTTTTCATTTTAATAAAAAATTTAATACGAATATTCACAAATATTCTATTTTTCATTGATATTCGATCCATGTTTTATCAGATACAGATACTAATGTGGCAAATATATATAACGGATATGAATATTCTTAAAAATGTTTGGATATTATTATTAAAAAAAGGTCTGGATGTTCGTATCCGTTACAAACCTACAATATTACTAAATAAATTATGATTATTACGGTACAACATTTATCCAAATATGTGTGTATATATATATATATATATATCCATACTAAACTGAAAAAAGCTGAAATTAGTATAACATAGAATTAAAGTAAAGTATGTAACAAAAAACATAGAATCGAAGTAAAACGTTTCATGTTTAGTTTTGATTAGAATGAAAGAAGAAAGCGATGTCACATAGTGGAACCTAGCTAGCGCCAGTTGCATAGGTACTATTTAAATCTTCCTAGATTTTGTATAGATTCTTCAATTCAATTCAATAACGACAAATAAATAAAAGTAGAGTCGTACAAATACAAAACTCATCAATTTAAAAATTTCTTTATTGCATTTTTGATGATATATATTAGATTTTGAATAAAGGTTATATCTCGTATCATGAGGATAGAGACTTTTTTTTTTTTTGTTAGAATGAGGATAGAGACTTGTATGAATATCTATATTGTAGATTGAAACGTACGTAAAAACAAAAATATTAAAAGAAACGTAATAATGTTTATTTCTAGGTTTAATTAATTTGTATTCTTCTTACTAGAGAAGAACTTCTATTTGCTAAAGAGTTTTTTGTGAAGAGAATCTAGACATGCAAAGTACAAGGTGTTTTAATTTGTCTTCACCAAATGCTTATGTTTTTTTTTTTTTTTTCGTCAAACACCAAGTGCTTATGTTATAGAAATAAATTTGTAGGATCTGATGCACTCACAACTCTCCTAACAAGAATTTTGTGTAGGAAGATGCAATCCTTTTTTCATATGGCTATATCCCAAGTCAACAATCCACAGGTCGGATCAAATGGAAGTCTTTATTAGATGCGGTCTAATTCTGATCTGTCAACAACTCCATTGAAGTTCAGACTCGTGATTTTGCTTGAAGTTCAGACTCGTGATTTTGCTCTAAAATCTAATTTAGGATAGCATGCACTTACAAATTTTTTTTATATGGAAAAACTGGCTATCATAAACCATATATATGTCCACAGACCGGATCTAAAGGGGATGTGGCTCAACTCCGATATGCCAACAGTTTCTACTACATTTGTTATATATTCAGAACGACAAAAAAAAGTGAACAATTACATCAGGTTCAAACTTTATAAGTTTACGTATCATATCGTGCCATGCAGACTAATGACTCGGCACTCACCAAACACTCGTACTAATAGAAGTAAGTTTTGCTACTTTTGTTATATTATGCTAAATATATAAAATATTACTCAAAACAGTTTAAAACTGTCATCAAGTACATAAGTATTAAGTAGTACCACACTATCACTCGGGTGTAATTCAGCAATACATATAAAGATTACCCGCTTTATAATTTAAGATACGCAACTATAAATATACAAACAAATAAAGATTTATTTTTCAAAAATTTATCTAGATATAAGGAAAAAACATGCCAGTCGGTTGGACAAAATACCATATTCACCAATTATGAATAATATGTACAGAGCATATATACCAGTCGTCAGCAGTTGGAAATGATATCATCTTTACCAATTCAGTAATATTTTATTTTTGTCAACAATTATATTGATAAATTCTAATCTAAAACTTAAATCTATTCTCAAACTCTAAAACGTGAAGATTACGCAACTTCTTAGAGTTGAATTCCAATAGATAAAACATGTATAAAATTAGATACTTGACTAAATGCACCTTCCCAATAATAATTTTTTTATATTATATTCTAAAAAAGTGTTTATATATTTAGGGCCAGAATATATATATATATATATATATATATATTTGTAAAAATAAAAAGTTGTATAGGGGTTGATATAGTGGTGAAAATGTTGTTTTTAAATACAAAATCTATACTAAAATTTTAAAATATTCATTGGTGCCACATGATCCCCTTCTTGCTTAAATACATAAATTCTGTAACAAGTAACAACACCATCTCAATATTAACTATGAGATCAACCTATATATATATATAAGAAATATTAGGTGGTTAAATATTTATAGTTCTAGAACAACATTATTTGAATGGATGCTCCATATTCGTAGAAGAGAGTCTAGGATTTCTGGTTGAGATCTACTATTTCTTTTTATTGTAATCAATTAGGTTGTCGTTGCAAACCACCTTTAGAGGCCTGTTCTTGATGATACTGTAACATTCCAATGAAGCCAATACAATCAATTAAATTGAATCGGTCTAATGGTTGATAGTTCGCTCTAGTTTTGTTTTGCTTAGACCAACATTATTGGGGGGTTCTTAAGGGGTTCTTAGATTAAAATAATCAAAGTGAGAGAAGAAATTGGAGAGAGGGTTTCTTAATTAAGAAACCAATGGGTTGGGTTTCTTATGACGTGGTGGATTCTGATTGGTTGGTTGTATTTTTTTATTATTATTTTTTTTTTTTAATTTAACAAAAAAAAAAATAATAATAAAAAATAAGAAACCCTATTGGCTTTCTTACCGATAATGTTGGCCTTAGCACAACTGGAGTCTTCTCACTGCAAATAAATATTGCCCACATATATATGTTAAATAATACAAATTTCTAAGAAAGGAATCTAATTTAAAGTTTAAATTTCCTTGATTTTAATAAAAATTATCAGGTGACCGGTGATCTTGTGGTTTTCACTAACAAAAAAATCATGAATTCAAGTATATTTAGAATAAGTGATTTATGCTTTAAATATCATATTATTCACAATATAGATAAAAGATCTGGAACTCCTACACGTTTATAAAAGAAAATTGATTATCTAGTTGGTAGTGTTGGTTCGATTGAAAGTATGATTCCAAATAAAATGGAAGGTGTCTCTTTATATTCGCAAGTTAAGTTCATGCACCAAATGGTAGACAAACAATTTATATAAGTGGATTTGTTAAGAATGAAGTAATCAGACCTACTCTTATCTCATTCTCAGTTTAATCTTCATTTTATCCTCTCTTTTTTTTGGTTTCGTGTACCTAAATTATGTATAAATGTAATCCTAAATATTTTTAAAAGTAGTACTAATAATAGATCGGCCGCAAAGTCAATGTCTTAATTTATTAATGACAAATTTTGTGGGAGTAAAATTTATTAGAGAAAATAAAATAAAATACAGAATAATGCCATTAATTGCTCAAAGTCTTTTAACCATATTAGGAAAAATTTTAAAGGTTAAGATCTCATTTTAGTGCTTTTTTACTTCATATTATTTCGTGTTTTCTAAATCATAAGACTGATATTCTCATTCGTTTTTTTAGAGAGTCACTTGTTGGTTTAGCTTTGTAAATGGTTTCTTTACTGTTTTGGTGTTTGGTTTTAATGAAATGTTGGTTGACAAAAATAAAAAAATTCCTCAAAGTCTAATCCTAAAGAAAACATTGCATGATGTCTGTGAGCTTCCGGTTATGCTAATTACAAGTCTCTTGCTTACTTTTTACATTAAAAACATTTCAAAATCTCTTAATTAATAATTATACAAAATAATATATATACATCTAACGTTTTGTAAATTATGGATATAATTATTCTTTTATTATTATTGTTTGTACCGGATATAGGACAGAGATTAATTAAGAGAGAAGGTAGAAGATTCTGTTTATTAAGCAGTAAAATGAGTGATTATAAAAGTGACGAGGTGGTCCTCGTCAGTTTTACAATTGATTGAGTTACTATTTTAGCCTAGGATAAAGTTATAAGCCAATGAGCTGGAAAGCCGATCCCGCTTAGTCTCGAGTCTCTCGCCTTATATAGAAGAGGTCTAGCTAGGACTTTCGCCTTCCACGCATATTGTGTGAGGTCTGAACGTATGGGGGTGGCTTGCCGCAGAGCCGACAGTACGTCCTTACTTTATCTGTATTTTACAGGTGTCAGGCTACTTTTGAAGGACGACGTTTTGACGCGCCAATTGTACCGCGTCATATTTGGCTTGTGGGCTTTGACCAGACCCATCTACTTAGTTTGTATCATGGACATGGTCTCCTCTTTATTGACATGGAATGAAAGACAATAGATCCTTTGTATCCTGGACATGGTCTCCTCTATATAATCTAAAACAAAATTAATAAATTAAAAAGTATAAGAGTCCCACTGTTTCACTATATATAATGTTTAAGATTTTATGTAATATTGAAATAAATTTGAAATTTCAGATCATTAATATTCTACCGTCTTTTTGATGAATAATGACCAATCAAATATATGAAACTAATATATTAAACGGTTTTATAAAAGAAAAACAGATTTTTAATATACTTATTTTTAACTAAAATATCATATACATTACGAAACAGACAAAGTAATGTACATAATTCGTATGGCTAATATATGAAAAAAATTTCCTCATTTTTAAAAAAGACCAACCTATACTTTTTTCCAGCATATATAACTTATATTAAATGAGATTGTCAAGAAGAATGCACAGAGTTTACAAACATACAATTTATAGAAAGATTACTAACTTTACGAGCTAACCAATCGGCCTTCTTATTGTGAGATCTTGGGATTTGTTGCAGCGAGAAAAAGGAGAAGAGTCTTCTAAATCTGTTGAACTCTTCCAAGTAAGCAGAGAAAACTGGCCAATCATCTGGACAAGACACCATTTTCAGAATCTCCGAGCAGTCTGTTGCACATGTAACTTCTAAAATTCCCAAACTCAAGAGAAATTCTATAGTCCAGAAAACTGACTCCAATTCCGTACGTAAAGGAGATAAACAACGGAACACTCCTTTAGCTCTCTTACAACCTATACTTTATTAAAATTTGGATAAGCGTAAACTATTTTCGTGTGGTTATATTTTTTATTCTTTATTTTATTGTATTGTCAAACAAACTATTTCGTGTAGATAAGGAACAAAAATTCAACTTCGTTTAAATGAATGCTAAAGTGAACAATAAATATATCAACCAGAGAACCGATTTTATGAGTTTTTGTCTTCTTTGTATACCCAACGGCATCATCGGATTGGACTTTACACCTACAATTTTATTTTTTCATTTTTTTTTTTTTGTAATTTCTTTTGTCTTTTTCTGAATATGAAATTTCCTATGTCGATCCAAAGTGAGAAACAGACAAAAGTCTTTATCATTTCTCTTACAAAAGATTAGTAGTACGCGTATTACACATTTCAGTCTACAGTATTTTAGATTGAGAATCTATCTACTCTTTTATCTATCCAATAGATTTTTAAGTGTATATATACATTTTTACGGTTTTCATTAATATAACTCCAGCTGAAAGTTTTGGAATGTGATGAACTAAAATCAAAATTATACCTTTACAAAATTGGCAACAAATTAATTAATTCACGATCCTATAAATATAGATAAATAGCCACAAAAAAATAGTTTATGATCTTTTACGATAGTTTAGTGGCTATAAATTATGACTTTTTATGGTTTTGTACGTGGGTCAATATCATTTTCGTAGCTTCTCAATCCACTATAAGAAAAATGGCTCCTTTCCGACGGCCAAAATCGTCGGTTTTCCGTCGGAAACAGTTTTTACCGACGGCTTAGTCACGGGAAACAAGCCGTCGGTTCAGCGTGGTCGGAAAAACAAATTCCGTCGGAAATTGTTAGGCCGTCGGAATCCGTCGGAAAATGTCCGACGGATTCCGATCCGTCGGAAATCGTCATGATTTACCGACGAATAAACCGACGCACCGTTGTTGTCGGAAAACCGCCGTCGGCTTCCGTCGGTAATTAAACCGTCGGAAACTTTTATTACCGACGGTATTATTACCGATGGAAACCGACGGATATAAAGTTTTATTTTTTTAATAAATAAAAAAAATTTAATTTGGAATAAAAAATTATAAAATATTAAATTGA
>OVAX01003558.1:0-18678 GCA_900406405.1 Lepidium africanum | reverse complement strand
ATTTGCCAGGAACCCCTTGTCCCCTACGCAGAGTTTTTCGGTGGTCTCGCTGACCGGTCAGCGAGCAGGGGTCAAGGGGCGGAGCCCCCTGTGGGGTTTCAGTTTTTGGGCTTTCAGTTTTGGGNAGCAGGGGTCAAGGGGCGGAGCCCCCTGTGGGGTTTCAGTTTTTGGGCTTTCAGTTTTGGGCAAAATCGTTTTTGGGCTTTCAGTTTTGTATGGGCCTTGTGGCCCAATCTCTATTCTTCTATATATTAGAATGTAATTGTAAACCCTAAAAACTATCCGAGAAGTGAATTGCGCTAGTGTGGCCGTGGACGTAGATCAGTTACGAACGAACCACGTAAAAATCTCTGTGTCTTTTGTCTCGATTCTTACTTTACTTTCTTGCTTTTGGTTACTGCGTTTGAAATGATTCCCAACAATATTTGATGCAGTACTTTTAGCTGTGAAACCGTCGTTGCTTCCTCTAGAATAAAACCACACTTTGGCTCGCTCACAGTCTCTGTTTATCTCGATCCTGAAGAGTGTCACAGAATAGTTGGTCGTCTCATCTACCTTGCTATGACACGCCCAGATCTATCTTACACAGTCCATATGTTAGTCGAGTTCATGAAAGCTCCTCGCCTAGATCACTGGAATGCAGCTTCGAAGGCCGTTCGTTATTTAAAGTCCAACCCAGGTCAAGGCATCTTGATGCGATCTGACTCTGCTCTTCACATCACCAGATGGTATGACTCCGATTGGGCAAGTTGCCCCTTAACTAGACGATCTTTGGCTGGATACTTTGTGCAAATTGGCTCTTCTCCGATAGCGTGGAAGACAAGAAAACAGCCACTGTAAGTAGATCTTCCGTTGTAGCCGAATACCGTGCTATGGCCTTTCTCACTCAGGAATTGTTATGGCTAAAGCACATGCTGTGTGATCTTGGACATGATCACAAAGAAGCTATGACCGTCAACTCTGACAGCAAATCTGCAATTCATTTGGCTGCTAATCCTGTTCAACATGAACGCACAAAGCATGTGAAAGTCGACATCCATTTCATACGTGATGAAATAATCAACAACACAATCAGGACGTTTTATGTCAACACCAAAGATATCTCGCTGACCTCTTCACAAAATCGTTGGGACGTCGAGAGTTTACATGGTTCATTGACAAGTTGGGAGCTTGTGATCTCCATGCTCCAACTTGAGTGGGGTGTTAAGAGTGATGTTTCTATATTTGAATATGAGTATCAAATAGATATTGTTTCCATATTTCTACTAGATTAGGTTAACAATGTTAAGCATATAAATACTCCTTGTAAACACATTACGATAAAATAAGATTTGGCTTTGCTTAAACCTAACAGCCGTCTTCTCTGAGACCAATTTGACATGGTATCAGACAAACCAAAACTCACTAAAGTTTTTGTTCGATCCTTTTGATTCTGAAGCAATATATTAGTCGACAGCTCTCCTGTTGGTGTGACACGGGTAGAAAAAACGAAGTACGATATCTCCATATAATCTCTCTCCTTCTGATAATCCGGATACTACATTTTCGCATCCCCTCCTTAATGGAAGAAATTATGATGAGTGGGCCTGCAGTTTTGAGACTGCGTTCTAGCTAAAATAATTCAAAGTTATCTTCGTAAGTAGAAATAGTTTGGGTTAAGCATATATATCCCGGTTTATTTCACTAAGTTAACTAACAAAAATTTAAAGAATCTCAAAATTCAATAATGAATCATTACCAAAAATAAGAACCTATAGTTACAAATGAATAATAATCAGACATAATTTCTCATGATTTTTGTTCTCACGGAAACAGGAATAGTAACATTATGAGTTCCATCAGTCCAACGCAAACTCCCAAAATAATAATCAGTATTCACTCTATGATTCGTTTTGACTCTCACACTAAACGTAATCTTATTCTTGTTGGAACTGAATTCAAGAGTCTTTGGATTCACATCAACCTCTATACCAAATGGAGACTCAACCACAGGTCTATAAACCGAACTGACCGGTCCAACATTTGTCACGGTTCGTTTTACAGATACTTCTCCAGTGAGACTTGGGATTGTGATGGAAGGCATGTTGAAGTCAAGCATAGATGGCTTTGGCCAAGTGCATTTGTGAGGTTTGCCAATAAGTTTGGAAATAGATGCATCATCGTAATCAGCAGAACATAAGTAATGAACATAGTCATCGAAGCCCATGTCGTAGATAAGGCCTGGGTCTGATACTTTTTCTGGATTGATTAGACCTCCTCCATAGTCGAATGGGTCCGCAACTTTAAGCGTTGATCCTTCTGAATATATTGGCTCTCCAGATGGATCAGTCCTCCATGCTTCATTGCAATCAAAGAGAATTGTTAGATTCTATTTAGTTGGATTATTCTTTTTCATAAACCCAATAGAACACTCCTAATTTTGGATATGGGTTTAGAGTAAAGAAAAAAAACCTGTTGTGACAAGAGCTGATCGGATTGCAGCTGGAGACCAGTCAGGATGGGTTTGTCTGAGTAATCCAACAATTCCGGACACAACCGGAGTCGCCATTGATGTTCCTGACATGAATTTATACTCTCCTTTTACTGCAGAAAGAACGTTAACACCAGGTGCTGCTATGTCTGGCTGCATTATCATATACAATAGTCACAAAACCATTCAACACTTGGATCAATGTGATTAAAGAAACAACAAGTACCACAAAAGAACAAGTTAATTACTACACAAACCTTGAGAATTGCAGGTGAAACTGAATTAGGTCCTCTACAAGAGAAACGAGGCACTTTGGATGCAATAGGCCGACCAATGAGTGTCTTTGAAGGGCTTAGTTTTGCTTTAGGCACTCTGCAAAATCAGAAAGATTCTTATGTGTTAGATATAAGAAAACATAAAAGCTATAATGATTTTAAAGAAAGTTGGTAAAGATGTATTACTCTGTGGTTTGGATATAGTATAATATATCAGTTCCAAACTCGTAATCTACCACAGCACAAGGAACATTGACACCATTACAAACCACAGAATCAATGACAGATTGTGCATAAATTATGCCTGCACAACCAGCCTTGATTATGTTATCAGCTTTTATCATTGCTTCATTGGTTGATGTAAACACAAGCACAATTTTATCATTAGTTTGTCCTTGTGTGATAGAAGCGTCCATCATTTCATCTGATAACACAAGATCATTGAATCCAACTTCTGGTAATATGTTTAAACCTTGAGCCTGAAACGGTCAGAAAAAAAAAACCAAAAGAATCAAACAGTGTTCTGGTTCTAGCTAAAAGAGATTATAGGACTAGGTTGACATTATAAGGGTAAGTCATACAAAAATAGTTAGATTGTTTCCAAGAGTAATTGGTATTGGGAAAGAACGGTCAATGGAAGTAGCTGCAACTGTTATGAGCCATGGAGCAACATTATCAACTGTTTGAGCATTAGGTCCTTCATTTCCAGCAGAACAAACAACTGGAATGCCTTTCATTACAGCCTGGAATGAACCGAAAGCAATGCCACTCTGATCGATATCGAAACTTGCAGGTGCTTCAGTACCAATTGAAATTGATATAACATCAACACCATCACGCATGCTATGATCAATTGCTTTGAGTACATCAGGTGTTGTACATCCAACACCATTCCAGCACGACTTGTACACAGCTAGACGTGCATGAGGAGCTGAGCCTCTAGCGGTTCCTCCAGCAAGTCCATTGTAGCTTACATTAGCAACTAAAGAACCAGCAGCGATTGCAGCCACGTGAGTTCCATGACCTACACCGTCTCTAACCGATCTAGACTCATCTTGTGAACTAAAATCGTATTGTCCATCTGTAGACGCAGCAAGACCTTCAATAAAGAACTCGGCTCCTATAAGCTTTTTGTTACAATTTACTTTGGCTTCAAATCCATCCCCAGACACACATTTTCCTTTCCAACGCTTAGGGATCGGTCCTAAACCTGTGTCATTGAATGACTTTGACTCTGGCCATATCCCTGAATCTATAACTCCAATAATAGCTTCATTTCCCAATTTAGTATCATGTAAAAGACCTTTTGGAGAACTCAACGTAATTCCCAAGTAATCGAAAGTCCTTGTTGTTTTCAATTTCATCACTCGACTTGGTACAACACTGAGAACCTCAGGATGCGCTGAATAAAAAAGGAAAATCAGATCGTGATTTCATAATTTCTTTTAAGTTAAATGAACATAATGAAAATTTAAGGTGGTACCTGAAAGGTTCCTTGCTTGTGATGCAGTAAGTTTTGCTGCAAAGCCAGAAAAACCATGCTTATAGCTATAAATTACAGAATCTTGAGCAGCTTGTTTGCTATAAAGACAAAATATAAATAAACAAAATGAGTATGCCCTCATATAGATTCTCAAATATTTCTCTAACATTGATTACATGCATTGTCATTGATAACAAAATGAGTATGCCCTCATAACTCGGGTGGTCCGAACTCATGTTGCATACTATCCTTATTATCCTAAAGTTCAACTATCCCCGGAGTCCGGGGACCAGACAAACTCTCTTAAATGTTGTACACAATGTAATGAGAGAGACTCGAACTCAGGTAGTATACTACTATATTGTCCTAAAGCTTTTTTCGTTCTACCACTATATCACGAACGTATTGGCACATTGTCATATTTTTACCTTCCAAGAAGCGGTTCAAGAATTAGGTAATGTGATTTAGTAACCAGCTCATGGATGTCATGTTTCTTAGCTCCCAAGTGCACAATGTGAATCTAAAATTATCCCAAAAAAAGAAGAAACTTGCTAAGCCACTTATAACAGCATTACTCAAAAGATAGCTTGAGAAAAATGTGACGTACATTGTTCAAGCCATTGAGTTGTGTTGAAGAGATGAGCACACCATTGAAGAATAAGACGAGACTAATGACCAGAGAACTTGTATTTTCAATCGGACAAAACTTGCCCATTCTCTTTAACAATGATTTTCTGATTGCAACATACAAGTTGCTTGGACATGTCTTTGTTTTGTCTCATTTATAAGAAACGCTGATGATCTTTGAAGCTAACTAACTAGATTCTAAATAGTATTGTTAACATATTCAAGTACCAGACACAGTTAGACAATGAACATATAACCATTTTAAAAGTCAGAATTGATTTACCATATAGTATTGTTGACTTATGATATGCTTAATTTGGCATTAATTCCACTAAATTAGTTTGCCAGAGGATTTTTAGTTAAGAGTCAACGTCGAAGAATAATTATAACAACTATTTTAGAACACACCCTGACAAAAACCTCATAAAACCTTCTTACTCATCATCATCGTCATCATAACCTCATTTCCTCTTAATTTCGGCCTTGTTATGTTTTTATTCATTAAAAAATTCGTCATTATATATGTTCTTGTTTTCTCTGTCTATTTCCTTTGATTAAAATGGTATGTGCCAGGCTGAATTTTACACCTATATGTTTCTATAAATGGATATAGATGGTATAAAAAAAACACTTTGAATTTTCCAAAACAAGGATTATAGAGAAACTCTTAACAATCTATATACATGTTAAAATAATGCCAGGTTTCTAATTTGTTTAAAGAATGCCAGGTTTCTAATTTGAATCATGATATGATCAATATACATATAAAATGATCAAATATACGATCACTACAAGAAAACATTAGTTTAACAACACTCTTTTACAACGTTTTAGGGACGTCATAGATTAGAGATGTTTTGCCAACACCTTTACGGCGAAATGTAGATTCATTGTAAAAGGTGTTGTAAATTTACAACGAAAACCTTCACTGTAAAACTGTTGGTATTTTACGACGAATTTACAATGTATTAACATGTTTGAACAGATTCGTTGTAAACACGGCCCCAATTTGCAACACGCTTACGACAAAATTTATTTACAAGATTTAAAGACGAATTTGGAAGTTTGGTAAACACGTTTTTCGTGATACATATAATTGTTTTTTTAAAAATCTAAAATACATCGTAAAAACATCTCGAAATATTTGTCTTCGTTGTAAAAACGTCTTTACTTTGCAAGTTGTTTACAACGAATTCTCTTTACAATGATTTAAAGACGAAATATGAAATTAGGTATTTGTAGTTAATTACATACGTTGTAAATCACTCGTATTTTTTTTAATGTTGAAAAATCATTGTTAAATTTTTGCCTATATAAGGTGGAGGTCTCTCTCTTCATAATTTACATCACAACACAAACAAAAAAAAAACTTTTTGAAAAAAAAAACTAAAAAATGTCTTTTGGTGGTGATATATACGAGCAACGAAGTAGATGTATATGCATAGAGATGCTACTGAAATTGTAAAAAAGGAGTTTATGAACGGGGTTGAAATATTCATGCACCAAGCCAGTCAAACTGAAATCACGCTTGAATCGGGTAATAAGATATTCTGTCCTTGTCGGAAGTGCAAAAATACGAAATTTGCTCGAGTAGAAACTGTTTGGAATCATCTATTAAATAGGGGGTTTACACCACATTATTACATTTGGTTTCACCATGGGGAAGGTTATAGTGGTGGTGGGAATGATGAAGCAAGTAGTAGTAATTATAATAATGTTAGAGTTAATCTAGCTGAATCGAGTAATTTACATGATGTTGGTTATTAGAATGAAGTTCATGGGGTTGTAGAGCATGATAGGATGCATGAGATGGTCACAGATGCATTTCAGGAAACTAATACCGAACCAGTAGTTGCTAAGGCACCTAAATTAGATGCAAAAAAGTTTTATGACATCTTAGATACTGCAAACCAGCCTATCTACGAGGGATGTAGAGAAGGTCAGTCTAAATTGTCACTGGCAGCTAGGATGATTAATATTAAAACAGATTGTAATTTATCTCAAACATGCATGAATATGTGGACTGACTTATTCAAAGAGTATTTGCCAGAAGACAATGTGTCTGCTAAATCATATTACGAGATTCAAAAATTGGTGTTTACTCTTGGTTTGCCTTGTGAGATGATAGATGTTTGCATCGACAATTGTATGGTATATTGGAACGATGATGATCAGTTTCAGGAATGCCGATTTTGTAAGAAGTCGAGATATAAGCCACAAGGGAGTGGGCGGAAGAAGGTACCGTATCAGCGGATGTGGTACTTACCAATAACAAACAGGTTGAAGAGATTGTATCAGTTAGAAAAGATAGCAACTGCGATGAGATGGCATGCAGAGCATTCACAAACGGATGGAGAAATCAATCATCCTTTAGATGCAAAGGCGTGGAAACATTTCAATACGGTACACGAAGATTTTGCTAGAAATATAAGGAATGTTTATCTTTCTTTATGCACTAATGGTTTTAGTCCGTTTGGAATGTCTGGTAGACAATATTCTTTGTGTCCAATAATCCTTATGCCTTATAACTTTCGTCCGGGGATGTGCATGGAAAAAGAATTTATATTCCTAAGTATTCTAGTTTCTGGTCCTAAGCATCCAAAGCAGTCACTCGACGTATTTCTGCAACCTCTGATTCACGAGCTAAAAGAGTTATGGACTCATGGTGTTCGAGCATAGATTGTTCATCTCAAATAAATTTTACGATGAAGGCGGTGCTTATGTGGACAATAAGTGACTTCCTTGCCTATGGAATGTTATCAGGGTGGACAACGCATGTGATATTGGCTTGTCCTTATTGCTGTGGGAGGACATATGCATTTCAACTGAAGTATGGGAGGAAGACGTGTTGGTTTGATTGTCATCGCTGGTTTCTTTCATTGTAACGCTCTTACGACAAACTGCTTACGACAAATTTACAATGAATACTGGGTCTTGCAAATTTGCCTACGAATTTACAACAAAAATCTTATTACGACGATCATGATATGACGAAACTCAATTCGTCCATAATTCGTTGTAAAACCTGTTTACAACGAATTGTGGACGAAAATAGCAGTTGTAAACTAAATGTATTCTTGTAGTGGATATGTAGTTACCACCTAGGTCATGGGTGCAATACAACTAAAATTTCCCGTCATAATTGATAACAACATTGTTGTATGACACACTTTATGTATCATATGTGATGTATGATGTTTTTTCATCAGTTTCACTTCCTAAATGTGGAAGTAGTCACGTTTCTGATTATGTTTCAAATGGGCTTTATGGGCTTAACCATTTAAGATATGAAGTTTAAGCATTAGGAGTAAAATATAATCTAATTGGGCCAAATATTGTTGCGGGTCCATTAAGGATAATTTAAGATAGAGGATCGGTGATCTAAGAACTAATTATCTCCTTCGATTGTAATTTTCTCCATTGATGTACCTAAAAAGCTCAAGTTAGAGCAAGTTAGTGAATTCCAGGATTGGGATCCTGAAGAGAGATGTACCCTGGTTTATAGGGGAACTCTATAATCCTTGTTGTCTTTCTTTTACTTACCAAAATTTCACACGAGAGTTTGTGAGATGAGACATCGTTGCTCTAGATTCTGCAATTTAGAGCAAAGCGAGTTTATCGATTCTACAACACTAATGAAGCTCCTTTTTCCATCGGGAATTTCTGATGGATATAGTTAATTCTGTCTGGAAATAGGTTTGTAATACTACAATGGTTTTAAAAATATATATTAAATTGGAAGTTATTAAACTTTATATCATTGTGACAGTTGTAAATAAATGGGATGAAAATTCCAAAAATTCTGAAAAAAGAAGAGTCATCAGATCAGATAGTTGATGAGAAAAAAAAAGCATGATTCGTAGAAAGATTGATATTATAAATCCAGAAACTGGCCAAATTCATACATATTTAGAAGAGATAATTACTAATATGGTATGTATAATATGATTTATTACTAATATGATTTGTGTGATGTCCAAGATTGGAAAAAAAGTTAAAAAAGTCTTAAATAATTTAAAATTTTCGTTTTATTACTGAAATGCCATAATAAAAAAAAGTAAAAAATTAAAATTAAAACAAAACAAAAGAAACTTTTTTTTTTTTTTACAGTTTCATCTTTTTTCTCTTGTTTCCCTCTCGCCGCCTTCCTCTCTCGTTTTCTCATCTCACCTTCTCCTCTCCACCGTTAACGCCACAGCCTCTCCGTCTTCTTCACTCACCTTCTCCTCTTCCGCCGCGTCTCTTCACCTCTCCGCCTCCTCTCTTCTTCTCTCCGCCTCCATCGTTGCTTCTCTTTCTCTCTTCTCTTCTTCAAGTTCTTCCACTTCTCCTCTCCTCTTCTTCCAATTTGCCGTCGTCTTTCTCCTCCACACCATCTCTTTGTCTTCTCGTCTCTTCAAGCTCAAAGAAGATCAATTTCACGTTAAGAAGGAGAAGTCTAAAATTCTTGTTAAGAGTATATGTTGTGTCGTATAAGGAATTCGCAGAGTCTGCTCTAGAAGAGACCAGGCTAAGGATCGTTCTTGAACCATCACCTCTCCAGGTTTCTGCAATTATATTTCATTATGAGAAAATTATCTTACTCATTAGCTCTTGCTTGAAATTACTGTGAAATTTGGGTTGATTGAGTTAATAAACCCGCCAAATTTGAAGTGTTGATAGTATTGAAGAACATCTTTAGTTGTTGCATTGTTTATTAGTAATCAGAGATTCTTGTGAAGGTAGTAATGGTCTCACTTTAGCTGTGGCTTTGGTTTAGGGTTTAGGGAAAGATCACTAAGGAAAGATCTGATATTCCTTCCTCGAAGCTTCAGAAGGTGGAGACAACTTACAATGGAGATTACGACAGTGATTCCTCTATTGATTCCTTATAATGATGAGGCAATGGAACTCTTCAACCAAGAGATTTGTAAGAACCATGTTTGGGATAATTTTGATTGATTTCATCGAGAGAGATTTGCAGGTTTTGAAATGGATTTCTCTAAATTTAGATACACTTTCGGCTGGAAACATCTAGTTATGATTTGCTCTTAAAACAAAAATATACTTTTTTGGTAACTTCAATTTAATATTTAGACTAGTGTTGGATTGATCTTGATGGTCTTCGAGCGAAAAAAGGCACTTGCTCTGGTGATATTGTTGTTGAAGTCCTTTTGAATGAAATTTGTTTAATGATTTGCTTAGCTTAATGAAATTTGTTTGGAATCTGGACATGATTTAGTTTTATATTGCTCATATTTCTCGTTCGACACTTTTAAATCTACTATGAAGATTGTTATAGTCTACACATGAGAAAATTAAATCTATTATGCGACACATTTCACCTAAAAACACACTATAACCACACATTAATTGATAATCTACTCTCTCTGTTTCACTATACTTGATGTTTTAGGATTTTTTATTTGTCTCATATTATTTGATGTTTTAGGATTTATATGCAAAATTTATTGTCTTTTTAATGTTTTTGACCCTTTGAATTATACAGATTGATTTGTAATTGGTTAGATTATTTTGGAATTTGTGATAAAATATATTTTATTTAGATAAAATACAAAATTTAATGATTTCTTAATCTGTGTGAAAAAACCTAAAAGATCAACTATAGTGAAACGGAAGATGTATTCTGCTAGACATTTTACCTACAATTAGACTACATGAAACTCTACCAAGGTAGCTCATCATTGTCTTCAACTATAAAGTCTATCACACTGCTATGAAGGTGTTGATACATATAGTTAAGTCTACTATGAAGGGATTGATACATATAGTTAAGTCTAGCATGACTGTCTTCAAAATCTACTACACATAAACGGAAAGTCTACTATGCAAACAAATATCGTCTACTAGTAATAGTTTCTAACATATATCTAAGTCTACCATTAAGAACCTTAAAGTCTACTACACATAACCTATAAGTCTACTACACATAACCTGTAAGTCTACTACGCTTACATTTTCCGTCCTAAAATGATACTTTAATGTCTACTACGAAGGGTATGTTACGTGCACCTAAGTCTACCACACCTCAACTAAAAGTCTACTAAATGAAGAAATTTCCCCATACATGTAACTCTATCATGAAGGCCCTGAAAGCCTACTACACATGCATTTTTAGTCTACTGCATAAAGGAATTTCTTGGAAAAATTGATACTCTACATTTAAGTACACCATGAAGGGATTGGTTACATATACCAAAGTCTACCATGAAGGTCCTGGAAGTCTATCACACTAGTCCAGAAAGTCTATTACATATAGGAATTTCTACTTAATCGATACATTTAAGTCTACCATGAAGGGATTATTCCCCATACATAAGTCTACCATGAAGGACTTCAAAGTCTACCACACTTGCACTAAAAGTCTGCTACATATAGGAATTTCTTCCTCAAATCCATACTGTTAAGTCTACTAAGAAGGTTTTGTTCCCCATACGTAAGTGTACTATAAAGAACTTCAAAGTATACCACACGTTCACTTATAGTCTACTACACATAGGAATTTTTTCCTCAAAAGCCATACTTTTAAGTCCACCACAAAGGGCTAGGTGATTTACATAAGTATATCATGAAGGACTTCAAAGTCTACCACACTTGCAGTGAAATTCTACTACACATAGGAATTTCCTCCTCAAATCCATACTACTAAGAAGGTTTTGTTCCCCATACGTAAGTCTACTATAAAGAACTTCAAAGTCTACCACACGTTCACTTATAGTATACTACACATAGGAATTTCTTCCTCAAAGCCATACTTTTAAGTCCACCACGAATGGTTGGGTAATTTACATAAGTCTACCATGAAAGACTTCAAAATTTACCACACTTGCACTGAAAGTCTACTACACATAGGAATTTCCTCCTCAAATCCATACTATTAAGTCTACTAAGAAGGTTGTGTTCCTTATATGTAAGTCTACTATAAAGAACTTTAAAGTCTACCACACGTTCACTTATAGTCTACTACACATAGGAATTTCTTCCTCAAAGCCATACTTTTAAGTCCACCATGAAGGGCTGGGTGATTTACAGAAGTCTATCATGAAGGACTTCAAAGTCTACCACACTTGCACTGAAAGTCTACTACACATAGGAATTTCCTCCTCAAATCCATATTGTTAAGTCTACTAAGAAGGTTTTGTTCCTCATACGTAAGTCTACTATAAAGAACTTCAAAGTCCACCACACATTCACTTATAGTCTACCACACATAAGAATTTCTTCCTCAAAGCCATACTTTTAAGTCCACCATGAAGGGCTGGGTGATTTACATAAGTCTACCATGAAGGACTTCAAAGTCTACCACATTTGCACTGAAAGTCTACTACACATAGGAAAATCCTCCTCAAATCCATACTGTTAAGTCTACTAAGAAGGTTTTGTTCCTCATACGTAAGTCTACTATAAAGAACTTCAAAATCTACCACACGTTCACTTATAGTCTATTACACATAGGAATTTGTTTCTCATAACGATACTTTTAAGTCTACTATGAAGGGAATATTTCATATACCGAAGTTTATCATGAAGGTTTTTCAAGGTCTACTACCAAGTCTACTACACTATTAAATATCGTCTTTAACTTGATACCTCAAAGTATACTATGAATGGTTTGTGTCCACTATCATAGTCTACCAGATGGGTCAAGTTTACCACACATGCGCGTGTTTAGTGTAGTAGACTTTGAAAAGCCAGATTTTTTTATGTGGCACTTTTCATTAATGGCATTTTCGTAAATATATTTTTTTCCAAACAAAATAAGGGTAAAATGGTATTTAAAAAAACTTGGACACCATTCTAGTAACTATCCAAAATTACAAACCATATTAGTAAAATCAATATTTTCACAAACCATATTAGTAAATCACCCTATTTAGAAAGGGAATCTTGTCCATTATGTACCTTTTAAGTTATAAATTGTCTATAATATACTTTTTTAAAACCTTGTCGAAAATATACCTTTACGGGAACATAATTTACAGTTCTGTCCACAGGGGACTATTTATGTCCATAACTCGCTATATATGTCCACATGAGTCCATTTCTGTCCATAATTCACTATATATGTCCAGCGTAAACAAAATACTGTATACGGGAGACAGAAATGTAGATTATGTCCGTAAAGGTATATTTTTGATAAGTTTTTTTTAAAAAAAAATTTGAACAATTTATAACTTAAAAGGTATATATATGGAAAAATTTTCTATATTTAGAATTACAAGAAATAGTTATAGCATTTCGAAGAATTTATCGTTTAGATTGGTTTAAATTTAAATCGTTATAATTTTAGTTTTGTAGCAGTTAAGATGGTTTTAAAATTGAGAAATTTGACTACATAACCATAAATTTTTGAAAAATTAAAAACTTTTCATAAGTTTTCAAAAAAATATTATTTTTACAATTTTTGCCAAATTTGACTATTTTACCCCTAATATACCGATACTTAATAAGTTAAACTGTTATCATTTTCTGTACACACGATAAGATATAAGTTATATTACACATGTATTAAATAAGTTAGATAATTAATATATTTGAACACTCGTTAAGATATAAGTTGAGCAGATAACAATATTGTTTACTCGGTAATAATATATATTCTGTGGTACACAGAAAATAACATGAATATCCAACATCTCAAATATGTGTCAAATTGTAATTCAACAATTATTTATCGTGTATAACCACACAGTATCAGTCAATATAATTATTTACCGTATATAATAAATATGTTAGAGGTACATAGATTTATGTATACCGGTAAATAAAAACTTACCATGGTAACAATATATGTAACAAATATGTTATAGATATATATATATATATATATGTATACGGATAAATAAAAACTTGAACAATTATCACTATACTGTTACAAGGGTACATTGGATATTTTTTAAAAATTACACAAAATCTAATTTTTTGAAAACTTGTGTCAGATTTTACATTTTTCTAAAACTTATGTATTTTTAGCAAATACACCCTTTAAAATTTAACTTATAAATTCTTTCTGTTATTAGATGATTAATTAATTAATTTTAAATTCATATATATATATATATATTAACAAAACGTTTTCCCGATAGAAATATTGCTTCGGAAATTCCAGACGAATTCGTGACAAATTTTTAGTCCCAGTAATATAAACCAAACAGACATTGTCCCTCTGTCCTTCGTTGAAAAATGGCTATTGCCGTTTTAACTAAAGTTAAGAAAAATAAATTATGAACCCGTTTGCCTATTAAGAGACCTAGGACTACAATCTTTTAGGCTAAGCTTATTGTTGACATAGATGCACATCTATGTTGGATACCTTTTTCTTATGCAACTCAACCCCATTAATAGTATTTTGTCAACAAAATATAATATTTGCATATAGATTTACATCTGGATGGAGCAACTAGACTAACAAAATCCAGTAAACTAATTATGTTCAAATATATTAACTACAATAAGTTTAAAACTGAGTATGCCGACAGAATTGCGACAGTATCTGATGGAATACCAACCCGGGTTCTGTTTATCTATAATGGGTTTGACAGATAATATAAAACAACAGTTTTAAGTTTACATACGTTGCAGTTCTACACCAATAATTGTATAAAAATAAACAAATCCATTGTCATCCCAAATTAAGTAAATAGGTTTGGGGTTGTGTCCTATCTTCGTTGTAATCTAAAAAAACCTCTTATCATCCATAACAAAATCCTTTAACCTAGATATGAGATGAGTTGAACACAATGATTATGCTTCTGGGTTCGATGCATTGAGAGAGGACATTGTTGGGGAGATTGAAGAATAAGAAAGATTATCTAGGAAATTAATCTTGGAATATTCTTCTAGGAAAATAATCTACCTCAGCAACTCCTTAAAATCCCACAAAAATTATGGAGTTGTCTTCTCTGATTGTATCAAATAATAAGAAGCATAATTTAGTAGCGAAATCTATAGGTTTAGTATTAATATTAAGGATAGCCTTAATATCTGCTGCCAATGAAGAAAGCCAGGTAAATAATAAATTATCAAATTTTCATTCTTGAGATTTAGCAATATTGCGAGTAATTTCCTCTATTGAAAATAATTTCTGGATTATGTTGTGTTTAGATTTACACGGTACATTTAGGTGAAAGGCAACATAGTGATCCTAATCTTGTCACTGAATCACATCATGATATTCTCGGACCACTTCTTGGAAGGTAATGAATCATGAGCATTGATATGTGTTATCTTATGAAGATCATCGTCGAAAAATATTGTGGTTTATGAATTTGAATGTTTTGACTAATAATGCAGCAAAGAAGCTTCCCATAAATCTATGATTTATAGTTACAGACATGGTTTCTCAGGCTTTGCAGCAAAACTCACATCATCTCAAGCAAGAGAACTCTCAGGTACATTGTTTAACTTCCTCTTGGCAAAACATATTGCAAAAGGATTAGATAATATTCAGACACAGTATTTAGTTTTTACTCTCTTGTGTTTTGGATTGGTAAAAGAGCATCCACACGTTGTTCACGTAAAAAGAAGCAAGAATATGAAGCTAAAAACAACAAGAGTTAGTGATTACTTGGGACTCACTCCAACCGCTCCAACCGGTCTCATCCATGAAACCGATATGGGAAGTGAGGCAATCATAGGAGTCCTAGACTCAGGAATATGGCCAGAGTCACAGTCATTCAATGACATAGGTCTTGGACCGATTCCTGCACGTTGGAAAGGACAATGTGTATCAGGAGACGCGTTTAACGCATCAATGTGCAACCGAAAGTTGATCGGAGCTACTTACTACTCGAAGGGTCTCATGGAAAAGTATAACGGAAACTTTGATGCGATCGAGAAAGACGAGGTCATGTCTCCTCTAGACAAAATCGGCCATGGAACACATTGTGCTTCAACGGCTGCAGGTTCTTTTGTCCAAAATACAAGCTTCCTTGGTCTAGCTCAGGGAATCGCGAGAGGCAGTGCCCCAAAGGCCCGTATAGCCTCTTATAAAGTGTGTTGGAACAATGAGGAGTGTTTCACACCGGATATCATAAAGGCCATGGATCACGCCATACGTGATGGTGTCGATGTGTTATCACTCTCGCTCGGTACCGAAGTACCACTTGACTTTGAGGTTGATACAAGTGATTTCTCTGTGGCTGCTTTCCACGTAGTTATGAAGGGAATTCCAGTAGTTTGCGCCGGAGGGAATGATGGTCCCAATACTCAAACAATCTCTAACGTTGCTCCGTGGCTGATAACCGTCGCGGCTACAGCCATGGACAGGGAATACTTCACACCTATCACTCTTGGAAACAATATAACTTTACTTGTACGTATTCCTTTTCTTGCAGCACAACTCACAAGTAACTGTGGCCCTTCATTTTAACTCTTTTGGTGAAATCTTACTCATCCTCAGGGTCAAGAAGGGTTATACACCGGACCAGAAGTTGGATTCAGTGATCTTCTTTTCTTCGACGACCTAAAACAAGAGGACATTAAAACCGGTAGAGTTAAGGGAAAAATCTTGCTTATATTCCAAACAGGCAAATTTCAAGAAGATATTGTACATTTTGCGCAATCAAAAGGTGTTGCTGGGATCATTGTAGCAGGGCAACCACAGGATAGTATCGAATCGAGCAATACAGATCTTGCTTATGCCTACGTCGATTACGAACTTGGGATGGACATTTTATTGTACATCCAAACAACCAAGTCAGCTTCTCCTCCTTCACATTTCTCTCAAAAATCAGTTTATGAACTCTTCTGACATAACATAAACTTTGTTATCTCAATAGATCGCCAATAGCTAAGATCAGTCCAACTAAAACTCATGTTGGCCGACCTTTAGCAACTAAGGTCGCAAGATTTTCTTCTAGAGGTCCCAATTCAATATCTCCCGCCATTCTCAAGGTGAAGTATTAACGGCTAATTTGTTTTTTTGATCCGTTTTCTATGTTGAAATCGTAACGAAATATAGAACAAGTTACTAAGTTGCCTTTTGGTTATAAGTACAGCCTGATATAGCAGCACCAGGTTCAGGTATACTTGCAGCTGTACCATCACCAGGAGGATACGAATTCATGTCAGGAACATCGATGGCTGCACCTGTCGTGTCAGGAATAGTCGGTCTTCTTAGACAAAAACATCCTGACTGGTCTCCTGCCGCGATCAAGTCTGCACTTGTCACAACCGGTAAACATATATATACTCTTTATTTTCTTGCGTCACAAGATAGACCTTAGATATATCTTGCTCCCAAAGAAACATTGAAATTTAACGGATTAACCATTGCAGCATTGCAAACCGACCCATCTGGAGAGCCTATTGCAGCTGAGGGTTCCCCTCGCAAACCCGCTGACCCATTTGATTATGGAGGTGGCCTTGTAAATCCGGGGAAAGCAGCGGACCCAGGACTTGTTTACGACATGGGCCAAGATGAATATGTTCATTACTTATGCTCCGCAGGCTACGACAATATCTCCATCTCTAAACTACTTGGAAAGATCTACACTTGTCCTTCTCCAACTCCATCAATGCTTGATGTCAACTTGCCTTCCATCACAATCCCATATCTTAGTGAAGAGATTACCATAACAAGAACTGTGACAAATGTTGGACCGGTTGGTTCGGTTTACAAAGCTGTAATTGAACCGCCTCAAGGTGTTAACTTGAAGGTGAATCCTGAGACTCTTGTCTTCGGTTCCAACACCAACAAAATTACATTTACGGTGAAAGTTTCGACGACTCATAGAGTGAATACTGATTATCATTTTGGGAGCTTGACTTGGACCGACAATGGACGCCACAATGTAAGAATTCCTCTTTCTGTGAGAACAAGAGTTATGAACTTCAAAATATAATAAAATTGTTACACAATAAGGCAAACTAATAATTTTGTAATATCATTAATTGTAACAATGTGTATTTTAATTTGTTTTCCATCGAAGGAAAAGTAAATGTGAAAATTAATCCCTCTAAATATCAGTGTTGCTAAAATATCAATGTTGACAAAAAAAAAAATATATATATATATATATATCATTGTTGCTAAAATTTACGTATTTGTCTTTCATATATTTTCCTGTACGCTCATGAATTTTTAGAAAAGATTTCTACAGAAATCAAATTGTATAATTGGAATTTTTTTTAATCAAAATTAGATTAATTTTTAGCTGGATTATCATAGCCATTAGACAAAAAAATTCGAAATTAACAAAAGGCTATTTAAGAATAATGTAACAAGAAATGAAAACAGTGGAAAAACATCGGCCGTCCAATGAGCCTATTCTAATAATAGGCTAATTTTGCTGTTTCATCTTTTCTCTCTGTCCACCAAAATTACATAAACTGAGTCAATGCACACACATAGCACATACATATATTCGGATTTAAAGTTGATTTTAATATTCTAAAGTTTGAATGGATGTAAAATATTAAAATATTAATATCGGATATACCGTTGTTAATATCGTTTTCATAACAACGGTATAAAAACATGATTAAATCTGTTGAATATTCAGAAAACTAGAAAATATTTAAAAAATATATCAGAGAGAAAAAAAAATATTATTTCGATTTGGAATGTATATGTGAATTCAGTTAAATAATCTTCCTATAAATAGTTAATTGTGGAGTCCACACATATTTATATAACTCAACATTTGTATATGATTTATTAATTTAATATATGTGTAGGTTGACAAACATCAACTTTACAATACTTGCCCTTGGACACTAGAGTTGCTACAGTTTTTTTTAGGTTATGTATTTATCGTCTTTTAGGCCATCTCCAACCGGACGGCATAAACGCCGATTTGCCGTCCGGTGAAGTCCAAGGC
>OVAX01003557.1:0-18706 GCA_900406405.1 Lepidium africanum | reverse complement strand
TTGCAGCTGGACGTTAAGGGAACGACAACTTATATATTTAGTTTCATTTTCATAGAATAAAATGAAAATCGGACGGACCAACCTGTATACTCTCGTCCATGATAAGAAGAAGTATACGCTTGCCCCACTAACTCCGACCCAGATTCGGGAGATTCAAGCGAAACAATCCAAGGAAACCAAGGTAAAACGTTCCAACTTTTATGTTACCTCACATACGGTTTCTAAGACCATCAATGATGTTAGGAAAGTGCTACTCATGGTCTTTAAGGAATGTTTGGCCACAGGAACAAGTGAGGACAAACTGCCGGCCGAGATTTCCTCTCTTTTGGACAGGTTTAAGGACGTGTTCCCTAAGGAAACTCCACCCGGCCTACCACCCATCCGTGGAATTGAGCATCAGATCGATTTAGTTCCCGGGGCACCTCTACCCAACCGTCCCGCATACCGAATGAACCCGGAAGAATCTCGAGAGCTAGAAAAACAAGTCCGAGACCTTATGGACAAAGGGTACATCCGAGAAAGTCTAAGCCCTTGCGCCGTCCCGGTCTTGTTAGTTCCCAAGAAAGATGGGTCGTGGAGGATGTGTGTGGATTGTTGATCATCAACAACATCACCGTCAAGTATCGACATCCAATCCCGTGGTTAGACGACATGTTGGACGAACTTAGTGGAGCATCCCTCTTCTCCAAAATAGATCTCAAGAGCGGGTACCACCAAGTCTGGATGAAAGAAGGCGACAAATGGAAAACTGCCTTCAAAACCAAGCAAGGCCTGTACGAATGGCTTGTCATGCCGTTTGGACTCACGAACGCCCCAAGCACCTTCATGCGGCTTATGAACCAGGTTTTACGTTCCTTTATTTCTAAGTTTGTCGTCGTCTACTTTGATGACATTCTGATCTATAGTAAGACCTAATCCGTCTATGTGTTGCATCTTGAGATGGTATTGGACACTCTCCGAAAGGAAGGATTATTTGCCAATCTCAAGAAGTGCACCTTTTGCACTAGTGAAGTAGTATTTCTAGGCTTTATTGTGAGTGCTGCAGGTTTACGAGTCGATCAAGAGAAGATCAAGGCCATCCAAGAATGGCCAACGCCTACTACCATCGGTCATGTTCGAAGCTTTCACGGACTAGCAAGTTTTTATAGGCGGTTCGTTCGAGACTTTAGTACCATCGCGGCTCCCCTCACCGCAGTCATTAAGAAAGATGTAGCCTTCCATTGGGGACCAGCTCAAGAGTCCGCCTTCCAAGAACTGAAGGACCGACTGACACAAGCTCCGGTATTAACCTTACCCAACTTTGACCTAACGTTTGAAGTTGAATGTGATGCTTCAGGATTAGGTATTGGAGCTGTGCTAACCCAAGGAAAAAGGCCCATAGCATTCTTTAGCGAGAAATTAAGTGGAGCCACGCTCAATTATCTGACTTACGACAAAGAACTCTACGCCTTGATCTGTTCGTTGGAAACGTGGCAACATTACCTCCTGGCCAAGGAATTTGTAATACATTTGGACCATGAGACCTTGCAGCACCTGAAGGGCTAGACCCATCTCAAAAAGAGACATACTCGTTGACTCGAGTTCATTGAGATCTTCCCGTACGTGATTAAGTACAAGAAGGGCAAGGAGAACGTGGTGGCCGATGCGCTTTCAAGGAGACACGCTCTTATCTCCACAATGGAGGCTAAGGTATTAGGTTTTGAATCACTTAAGTCTCAATATGCTAGTAATGCAGATTTTAAGGAGACCCTCGAAGCTTGCGGACAAGGAGTCTATGGAGACTTTTACATTCACGACGGGTTCATTTTCAAGAAAAGGCGACTTTGCATACCGCAAGGATCAATCAGGGAGCTACTCGTGAAGGAAGTGCATTGAGGAGGACTTATGGGACACTTCGGCATTAAGAAGACCCTAAGTATGCTCAAGGAGCATTTCTTTTGGCCGCACATGAAGCGGGACGTCATCAGACATTGCAAACGATGCATTGCGTGTCTTACGGCCAAATCCAGGTCATATCCTCACGGTTTATATATGCCTTTACCTATCCCTAACGGCCCTTGGGTAGATGTTTCTATGAATTTTGTGGTAGGTCTATCCAAGTATCAAAAGAAGGACACGATCTTAGTCGTGGTGGACCGGTTCTCCAAGATGGCCCATTTCATTCCGTGCGAGAAAGGCCACGATGCTTCGCAGATCGCAACCCTCTTCATGAGGGAAGTAGTACGGCTACCTGGAATACCCCGCACGATAGTATCGGACCGCGACCCCAAGTTCCTTGGTCACTTTTGGCGTACCCTATGGAGGAAACTTGGCACCAACCTGCTGTACTCAACCACTAAATAGATGGGCAGACGGAAGTTGTCAACCGAACCATCTCCGCCTTACTTAGAGCAGCCATTGGCACCAACATGAGGAGCTGGCCTGAGGCGCTACCATACATTGAGTTTGCCTATAATCGTGCTGTTCACTCTACGACTAACCGTTCACCTTTTGAAGTTGTGTATGGTTTTCAGCCTTTGTCTCCTCTAGACCTCAAGCCACTGGCACCCTTGGAGACAATCAACCAAGATGGAGACACCAAGGCCGGATACATCCGAAAATTACACGAGGATGTCAAGGCCACCATCGAGAACCAAACAGCCAAGTATAAGGCGCAAGCCGACAAGGGACGGAAGGAAGTTATTTTCCAACCGGGAGATTAGTTTTGGATGCATCTACGGACCGAAAGGTTTCCCAAAGAAGGGAAACAGAACAAGAAGTTGGCACCACGAGGCAACGGGCCGTTCAAAGTGCTAGAACGCATTAACAACAATGCCTACTGCCTTGACCTACCCGATCATATTAAGGTACATCCTGTTTTCAATGTTTCGGACCTTACTCTTTTTGATACAGGGTCAACCGATCCGATACCGGATCGTTCGCAAGGGGGAGGGAATGATGAAGCCATCAGCCATAGCCTCCTGATCACGGTGGCCATCCTGCGCATTCCAGTCGTCCGTCCCGGACCGGACGCCCGAAGCAGGACGAAGGCCGTCCGAGACAAGTTCGTCGACTCGATCGACACGCTGCTCAACCTGATCGAGCCCTTAGCCGAGACGGACCTGAACCAACTCACACTTCCACGGCCAGACAAAGAAGAGGTTTTCACCAACAAGGACGTGACCATCTCCGTCCCGGCCGCGACCAGCACAGCCCAGATCGCGGACAATCCTACGCCGGCCGCGACCAACACAGCACAGATCGCGGACAGCACTACGTCAGCCGCAGCCTACACGCCTTCAACCATCAGACCGGCCCAGGTACGTATGTACTTTACGGTTTCCCTGTTTGCAGGTACATTCGCGGCCCCACTTCATTAAGTCCGAGATTATCTTTGATTCACGTGATCTACACTATCTATTATTTTTGATTTGTTTCCCGTTTTGTTAAAGTGCTGCGCCACTTGTTTCCTTTTTTATTTGATTCCGTCTTTATGTTTTTGATCCCATCTTTATGACTCGGATTGTGTAATAATTGCCCATTGAAGGCCCCCAAGCCATCAAACCACTATATAAGGTTCCCTTTGGCATTTGTATTTTTCACAAGTTATTAATAAAGATCACGTTTTCTCTTAAACAGTTCCGCCACTTCTTCTTTGAGGATTCAAGAACGAGTGACGAGTTCTTCCTTGTGAGGATTCCAAGGTTGAACGAAGTCGAGTATCAAAGGATTCATCACGTCCTTTGTGGATCTCACAACACCTTCCGCCCAATATTCAGGTTTCGTCGTCTCGGACTCACCAAGATCGAGACGTTGGAATCATATCCGAAGGTTCCTCATCCGAGGCACCCATCAAAAGTGAACTATGAAATTTCTAATTTAGTATAACCAATCATTTTAAAAAATTTTGGATCTTAAAATTAAATTTTTTAAAAAAATTAGCATTATTTTAGTATATTTCTTTTTGATAATAATTTTGATAACAATTTCGAAAATAAATGAATATATACATTAAAAATCGCCAATTAGGTTTAAATGTCCCCCAACCTCTATATAAGGTTGACGTGATACAAAACTATAATCAACAAAAAACAAAAAAAAAAAGGTTTTTAATCATGCCTCAATTTTAAAAATAATTTTGAAATTTTTAACCATGCAGTTAATTGAATTGGTTTTTCTTGATAAACAAGTAAGTATTTTCCAATCAATCTTTTCCATACATTTTTATTATTTTATCGAAATTCTTACAAGAAACAAATATTTGTTCTTTTTAGGGTTCAGAAATTCATACAACAATAAAGAAAGAACTCCTTGAAAAATTTGGTCATGTTTTGAAAGAAGGGGATACTAATGTAATTTGTGATTTCCAAGTATCTGAAACAACTGATTCCTTCAGAATCAGTTTTCATAAGTTCAAAATCTCCTTTGTTTGCACTACTTCTATAAGGGCAACTGATCTCAAATTCGTAGATTTTAATAAATTATTTGTCGAGTCTCTCGATCACAATTGCCTAATTGGTGATCTTTCTATATCCTTTACTTTAAATTTCATTATAGTAAATTTAAAAATAATTGACAACACACATGTCATTTTTTATTCGAAACTAATATATACTAAACAAACAAAAACCCAAAATTATATATAGATTATGACGTTTTTGTTATATACAGATTGTATATTATATTCGAAACTAATATAATAAAAGATATATAGCCATGAAAAACGTATGGAATAGGTTATAGATTATATTCGAAACTAATATTATATAAGATATATAGCCGTGAAAAACTAATCATATATAATATATATAAACCATTGACAAATATATATATATATATATATATGTATAAACTAATATCCAGAAGTAAAGAATTTTGTCAAATGTTGATAATTGAATGTAGCCATGAAAAAATAGTTTATATTAACATATTTCTGTTTTTAATAACGAATATATTTCCACATATGTTACTGGGTAGTTGTTTCATGTTGATCTTTTAGTTGTTACTCAGACTAATGGAAAAAAAACTAAACGGATTCATTTACAGCATTGTAATGCTGAGTACATTTTACAATCCTATTTTAATAAATTTTATTTTATAATATTAATTTTTTAAAAAAAATCTATTATATACAATGATGCTCGAATTAAGTGTGTACTATGGGAAAAATATGTTGAGACTCTCAAAGATAAGGTTTCATCAGGGTATAACAATCACACAATTCTTGTTATGCAATTTGCTACGATTAAAGTATTTAGAGGTAAATTATTTTCAATTTTTTAATCTGAAATCATTTAATTATTTAATGCTAATATAATGTCTAAACTTGGAATATTACAGATGTGATATCAGTCTCTAATATAAGGTATTATCATTATGAGCTAAATAAGATTTGAAAATTTATTACATATTTATAACAATGGTTATTGTAGTTTTAATTTTATAATGATAACATTATTATTATCTTTTATGTGATGCACACATATTTTTTTGGAAATTTTGGCTAATAGTGTGATTTATTGGCATTACGAGCTAAGTAATGATAACCTTATGAATAAAGATTCAAAAGATTTAGAGGACGAAGATAAAAAAACCGATATGGTGTGTAAGAGTTATTTATGGGATTATGAAGTTTAGTGTCTCATGGATAGAAGCTACTTATGTAGTAAACGACTTTTGACATTTATCTGATATTTTTTTTGGTTTTATAATTTTTTGTCCAATTTTATTACTTATTCTATTTATATTAATAAGATCTTTTTTACTTATTCTATTATTATGTTATTTGGTATCATTTACAATTTTTAATAAATTGATCTTATTTTACTTATCCAAAATCTACTAATAACCCATGTTAATTACGTATATCAATATTATAATTCGATCAAAAAATAAAAATTATGATGATTGATGCTACAATAGGAGATAAAATTTCAGAGAGAGCTTTTTTAGCCAATTAAATGTCGGTTTGAAATCTATCAACAAAAAAAATTTTAAAATAGATCTAATTGGCTTTAAATAATCAAGAAAAAATGGAAAACAAACAACATCTCATGCATTATATGTTAATGCTAATGTGTATAGAACAAAACTCTAATTTCAAAATATGATTTAAGAAGAAACCTAACTTTAAAAAATATATTTCTAATCCGAGAAGTACACGTGATATTTATAAATTAAGTTATATCATTATTATTAAAAAGATGAATTGTAACCATATTTTTAAAATTATACTTTTAAAAAAATAATATTGATAAATTGAGTTATATCCTTAGCTTAGTTACTATTTATTCAAAAATTAGTTACAATTGGAATAAATCTAAAAGACAAACTTCGAATATACCTAAAAATAATAAGATCATCCTAATTTTGAGTAAACCCTAATTGTTTCTTATAAATAGATATAATTTTCATTACTTTCTATCTTATTTTTCGTTTTGTTTTTTTTTCTACATCAAAATATTCCATGGATTCACTAATATTATAGCCCGATGATATTCTTATTTCAATAGCCTACTCTTGTGTTGCGTATTCTTTAACAACTATTCCTAACTTTAGAATAGTGTCGAAGAAGTTTAAAGGCATATGTGATAAATGTCCAGTTTTGTACCGAGTATCTCATAAAGAAGAAGAGTTCTATTCATATTATTGCGGTCCTCACGTATTCTACAGAAGATATAACATGTTATGTCAAGTTGGAAATCCGGAGGCTTTGTATAGGGTAGGAATAATCACCTATTTTTATGACCAACATAAAAATGATGGACTAAATTGCTTAAAGGAGCTTCTCGAGCTAATTTCCATGACGCCACATATATTTATGGTGTTATTTTAATATGTCTTGGAGGTAAAGATAAACCAAAAGGTTTTTTAAAAAATGTCTTCTCGTCTCATGCCCCGATTATCAAAAACATTAGAGAACGTTGAAAAAATTCGGTTTCGAATTGACAGACATCTCAGATCCAATATGTATGATGTTTGCTCAGAGTTGAAAATATCTTACATCAAAGAAAATTGTGGTTGTGATGGTCAAACTTCCAACTTCATAAACAACAACAATATTTAGAATCGCTATGGTATTGAAAATGACATGAATAAATCTTCCATGTGTAAGATTTGTTTGTGGGATCAAGAAGTCAAACATTTGTTCACAGATTCAACTTTTAAAAAATGTTTCTTTTAATTCGTTATCTTTATATACTTTTTATTGTTTTAGTTTTTATTTATTTAAGTTTTAATCAATATTATATGTTGTCATCAAGGTTATAAGAATATATACTTATTATATCAAATTTTCTTTTTGGTATAACGCAATAAGAAAACATAAGCACAACTATTATATTATAGAATAAACATAACAATATTATATAATTTATAACAATATTATATAATTTATGTTATTATTGTGTTATAGATGAAATTAGCGTGATTTGACCAATAGTAAGTATATCAACTTAGTAGTAAGATTTCAGCGATTGATTCGTGAGTTATAATATAACGAAATATTTTATTTAGGTTAGTGAAACGAAGTCACAAATAGATTGATTCGTTTAGTAGTAAGATAATGAAGATTGATTCGTGGTTGTACCAAAATTTCTAAAAACTTACGGTGAATTCACTGATCCTTTACCAAAAAGTAATCTATTGGTCACCTATTGAAAACGTTTGGTACAAGTGACCCTAAGCGAATCAATCTTCGCTATCTTCTTGATCAAAATCTTCTTCTTGGTTCTTCCGTTTTTCACCATTCTTAATTTCTCAATGATTTCACCCTCACAAGTCACAAGAATTAAGATACAGATAGAGATTTTGAGAAGACAGAGACAGATTGTGAGAGATTGTTTATTTTGCTAGCAAAAAAAAACTCAGAAGTGAATACTCCAATTTATAAGGAAGAAGAAATAAAAAATATATTAAATTGATACAACCGCTATTTATTTTATTTTATTTCTTTGCATCAGTTTTAATTGATACAACCGCTATTTACATCACTTATAAAAATGACTCTGAAAGTGGTGACTCAAATAGTTAGTATCAATTTAAACAATTGATGCAACTATTTTCATCATACTATACGTGATGTCTCGTGCGGTTGTAAAAGATGCAATAATAATATCACTTGTTATAAATGATGCTAAATCACATATAATATGTCATTTGTTAATAAGTGACTCTATATAGTGTCATTTATTCAAATGATATAATATTACTGATACAAAACACATGCTTTTTTGTAGTGATATATGTCTTGAAAATTTAGCAAACACCTGTAACGTAACGTTTCATGAAACATACCCTATTAGACTTCGTGATTTTGATATTCACCAAACACGAAGCTCTATTAACTCTACAAAACTAAGAGACCAAGAGACAAACACTAATATCATAACAAAGATACTTTTAGACATTGTAATGGTCTGATACTCAAAATAAAATCTACCGTTTTTATCAAATAGATATGTTAGCAATAAGATTCTACAATCTAATAGATAGTAGATCAAAGACTTATGTTTTCAAAGAAACTAAGTAAGAAACATTGCTTATTATTATAATTAGAATAGTCTAGAAATATACTTGTTCATAGTATTGATCCTGCGCTTAGAAATCTCCTTGGCATCACATACATGAAAAAATCAACATTAGTAATTACTTCAAGTATGTATCTCTTACCTGTGATTAACATAATTGTATCAGCTAACTACAAACAAGTTGGAAATTCACATACCTGAAAACTTCTCTAAGCTGTGGCAATAAAGAAAGCACATGTTTCATTCATGTTTTTTGTCTTGCAACTTCTCAAAGTTGTGTGTAATGAAATTATTAAGCCATCCCTGGATTTTCTTTTGCATCTAACAAGTCGACTTAGTTTTTGTCAGGTTAGTTTGTCTAAGCTGTGGGTACTTTGTAAAGCCATTGGCTGTGATTCAACTGGATTAAGTCGTGGGTAATACTTGTTGCATTAGAGTTTTATAAACTGTAAGACCATGTGGGTCATATTCTTTGCATCAGACTTTTATAAGCCCTAGTCTTTTGTCTTAGTATTTTTTTTCATCCTCCACAATCCTTATTAGGCATGCACTACCCACCATTAGATCGGTACACTTTGAACTTTTGTTCGGGAAACTGTCTAAAGATAGAATCTGATAGACTTCTATAAGCTGTGGGTACATATAGTCTTTTATCTCAGACTTTTATTAGTCGAAATGTTTTGACTCAACATCTTTGTCTTAAGGTTTTCATAAGCCGTGGGTACATTTTATTGAGCCGAGGGTCTTTGTTCTCTACATTTCATCCAACATATTAAGAACTGATCCATATTATATTCTCCATCCTATATAATTCTGATTAGGCATGCACTACCCACCAATAGATTGGTTCCTTTCACGACTTTGATCGGGACAATGTCTCCAAATAGAGTCTTACATAACACTATTAGATTAGTGTCTGCTTTTCATCTTTTTGGGGTTTATAGAAAAACATCATAGAAAAAAATTTCAAAATCTCTTGAGTTAAATAATCCAAAACCAAAGGGCTTTCAAAATCTTATTATGAAACCTTATTTTTTCAGCGATTAGCAAATACAGAGAAAGAAAGGAAATTTTCTCAAAACCTCTTAATCCAGTATTGTCGAGGCTTTCAAAATTGAAAAAACCGGAGATTAGAAAGCTTGATTAACAAAACATTAGCTATACCACAAATCATGAAACGATCTTTATAAATTGTTTTCACAACAAATCAAAAATACAAACAAGACAAATAAAATTTTGAACAAGACGAATCAATTTTGGAAATCAATTTTGGTTTCAAGACAATCAAAGATACATCATGAACCAGTTTTTATAATTTGGTTTTAGAGGGAGTAAGAAATCGAAAGCAAGAAAAAGATTATCAAAACCAAAACCAAAACCAAAATCAAAACAAAAGGAATTCAAAATCTTATTATAAAGGTTTTCATTTTCAAAAATAGAAACACAAAATAAAATGTGCATAAGAAAAAGCACCACGAAAACAAGATAGACAGAGTAGTAGCTTGAGGGATTCATGCAGACTCAAACTTTCAAGCTCTTTGTATAATGTTCTTTGAGTTTCAATAAAGATTCGATTTCTAGATTGTTGCTTTTAAGCTTAGATATCTGAACTTACCCCTTCCTCCCCATAACTTCAGGAACCAGGGTTAGGGATCCATTGCATTAAACATAAATCAGCAACAACGTGAAATCACGGAACACGAAACTGATAACGATTAAAAGCGCGGTAGCGAGATTGCACCTGTACTACAAAACCATCATATCGGAAATAACGAAGCGGATAACGCGATTACAAGAGAAATTGAACAAATGCCGGCCTTGCTCGCATCTCAGCGAGCTGAGCATGCTCAATTGAAATCGCAGATTCATCGTGCCACTACGACTGCACCGGATATCGAATGAGTAATTGAATTAACTTGACAAACGCCATTACAAATCGAATAGCTTCAGACCATATTAAAGAGATCGGAAAAATAAAGTTCCCAGTTTTTGGGGGAAATACCGACTCGGTATCACATCTGAAAATCTTCTGTTTAGCGGCAATGAAAGCACACTATAGTAACAAGGAAAGGGATATTGGGTTATGCCAACTTTTCTTAGAAAAACTTGTTGGCCCGGCGTTAGACTCGTTCTCATCGCTAAAGCCAAATTCAATCGATAGTTTCGAGCAGCTCGCAGAATGTTTCCTTAAACATTTCTTGATGTTCATCTTGAAACGAACTTTAGCTGATAACCTATTTGCAATAGTGCAAGAAAGAAACGAGCCATTAAGGGATTACCTCAACAGATTCAAAGAAGTAAAGGCATTGAGTAATATAACAGATGAAGTAGCGATCAGTGCCTTAAAAATGGGCCTATGGCCGAGATCAAGTTTTCGGGAAGAATTATTCTTCCGACCATTTAAGAGCCTTGATGTCGCCCTTCATCAGGCAGCTAACTTTATCGATTGGGAAAAAACTAACCGAATCAAATCCGCAAAGAAGCATAGAAAATATAATAACCATGACAGTACTCGCCAAAACAAGAAAAACACAAAAGAAAGCCATGAAATGCAAGGAAATCATTCTTACGCGGTCGAAAGCTCGTACAAAAAGGAGAAATGGGATTACGATCCAACGACATTCTGTGAATACCACCAAGAAAAGGGGCATTCGATAGATGACTGTAAAGTAGTTCAACGCTTAAAGAAAGAGAATAAATGTAAAGAGGGAATGTGAAAATCTAAGTGGGATCCAAGCGAACCCTCAGACCGAACGAAACAGAAATGAAAAGATGAGAATGGGAAACCAGAGTCACGCGAAGTTGAAGTACAGGTCACTAAGCAATCCTTAAAACGAATTGATTTTATAATGGGAGAATCATGCCTCGTTACTAACTCGATAAATTCGATCAAATCCCATCAACACCGAGTCGAAACGAATTCTATGATGGGATCAAAACCTGTCGAGCATGATACAGTAATAACTTTCTGTGAAAGCGAAACAACTCATCTGGATAAACCGCATGATGACGTAATCATAATATCGCTTGACGTCGCTGGTTACGAGCTCTCACGGATAATGATCGACACCGGGAGCTCGGTGGATTTGCTTTTCTACAACGCTTTCAAAAGAATGGGTTTTGAAGATTCGGAAATGAATGACGATATAACACCCTTAACGAGTTTTGAAGGAAATACCATACTATCTTTGGGAACAATAAGCTTACTTGTAATCGTTCACAATGACAAAAAGCTTGTTAAGTTCGTGGTGGTCGATAAACCCGCTTTTTTTAACGCTATCCTCGGGCGTCCCTAGCAATATGCCATGAAAGTAGTAGCTTCCACATACCATCAATGCATCAAATTCCTGATAAATGACGAGATTGGCGTTATCCGAGCAGATCAAGTGGCTTCAAGAAGATGCTATAGAACAACTTTCAAGAAGATCTGAGCAGAATGTTATAGCAATTAGATGAAGACAGAGCTCGTGCAAAAGCACAACCCCGATTATCAGTGCTTGAAACCGTAATAATTGATAACAAATTTCCCGAGAGGTAGGTGTGCATCGGGGTTGATCTGGATCCAAACATAGAGTCCAAGCTCATTGGCTTTCTGATAGAAAACAAGCATACATTTGCTTGGTCATCAGTTGATATGCCAGGAATAAACATCAACATAACTTCGCACGAGCTAAAAGTAGAGCCTACTTCCAAACCTGTTAAGCATAAAATAAGAAAATTCGGGCCCAAAAAAGCTGCCGTTGTGCGAGACGAGGTCGAGCGAGTGTTCAAAATCAGATCTATAAGAGAGATCAAGTACCCTTATTGGCTCACAAATCTTTTTGTCGTCAGAAAAAAGACTGGGAAATGGTGTATGTGCGTAAACTTCACCGACCTAAATCAGGTAAGTCCAAAGGACTGCTTTCTGTTACCGCACATGAAGTGTACTGTCGAGGCAACTGCCGGACACAAGCTGATGTCCTTCATAGATGTGTTTTCGGGCTATAACCAGATATTCATGCACCCCGATGATTAAGACAAAACGTCATTTATAACCGACCAAGGAATTTTTTGTTACCAAGTGATGCCCTTTCGCCTTAAAAACCCTGGAGCAACTTATCAAAGGTTGGTAAATAAAATGTTCGCAAAGCAAATATGGAAAATAATAGAAGTCTATATCGACGATATGTTAGTAAAAAGTTTAAACCTCGAGGACCACGTTTCGCAGCTTCGTGACTGCTTCAAAGTACTTAATGAATATAACATGAAGTTAAATCCTTCAAAATGCTCTTTCGAGGCAGCCTCGGGAGAATTCCTTGGCTACCTAGTTACAGAAAGGGGGATAGAGGCTAACTCCGAACAGATTGAAGCCCCTATGAGCATAAAATCAACAAAGAGTCCAAAGGACAACTAGTGGTTAACCGGTAGAATAGCAGCGCTAAATAGATTCATAAAAAGGTACACTGATAAATGCCTCCTCTTTTATAAGTTGCTGAAAGGAAAACAAAAATTTGAGTAGAACTAGGAAAGTCAGAAAGATCTTAACGAGATAAAACAGTTTCTAACGAACCTATCTATATTGGCAAAATTAGTCGCCGAAGAGACGATGTATTTGTACGTAGTGATCTTGGAATCAGCATTGAGTGGTGTCCTCGTCCGAACAAATAAAAATGAACAAAAGCATGTCTTTTACATAAGCATTATGCTCGGTGGAGCTGAAACGCGGTATCCAGTTGAGGAAAAACTCGCATTTGCAGTCGTAACTACCGCAAGAAAACTTAGACCTTATTTCCAGTCACACTAAATTGTAGTCATTACAACGCAGCCACTTTGGACTATACTTTATAACTCCAGTAAATCGGGCAGACTCGTAAAATGGGCTATCAAACTGAGCGAGTATGACATCGAGTATCGTATCCGAACTAGTATAAAATTACAAATCCTGGCAGATTTCATGGTCGAGCTAGCAAGAAACGAGGAAATGTTGCCCAAGCAAAGTCATGAAAGGTCACTCTATGTTGACAGAGCATTGTCAAAGGAAGATGTCAGGGTCGGCATATAATTAGTTTCCCCATCCAAGGAAATCATGGAACGATCCATCCGGTTGTGTTTTGACATGTCTAATAATATCACGGAGTATGAAGCCTTAGTTGCAAGACTACGACTGGCGATCAGTCTCGGAGTGAAAGAAATCAGAGCTCATAACGACGAATATGAAGCTTAAGACCAAAGAATGATGCTTATATAGAGTTAAAAAAGGAGATCTCCGGCAATTTTGACAAGTTTACTCTAGTTAGAATCCCACGCAGCGAGAACGCGGCAGATGATGCATTAGTAGGCCTAGCGTCAACCTCGGATTTAGCGGTAAAAAAGATAATACGCGTTGAGCATATCGAGAAACCCAGCATGGGAACTAATACGGTAATGACGATAACTCCAGTAACCGATCCCTCAAGTCAACCGGAGGAGGATTGGTGTGACCCAATCCTTCGGTATATCCGAACTGGTGAGACTCCGCAAAACAAGTGGGAAGCTCGTAAACTAAAAATACAAAGTGCAAAGTACACCATCATAGGTGATAAGCTGTATAAAAAAAGTATACTTGGACCGTATCTACGATGTGTCGGAAAGGACGAAGAGGCGCAACTATTATTAGAGATTCACGAAGGCTACTGCGACAATCACGCCGGGGGACGAGCTTTAGTAGTTCGAATCAGAAAACAAGGTTACTTCTTGCCGACAATTGTAGCAGACTGCGACGAACACGCCAAAAATACCAAAAATGCCAGAGACACGCACCAATGATAAATCAACCTGAAGAACTGTTTAGCTCGATAGGACGTGGTTAATGATCCCCTATCCATTCATGAAGTTGTCAATGGACGTGGTAGGTCCATTGGAGCCATCAAGGTGTAGGAAAGTTTGCTTCTTCCTCATACTAACCGATTACTTCTCTAAGTAGGTGGAGGCTGAAGCCTACGAAAATATCACCAGAAATCAAGTATCCGAGTTTCTGTGGAAAAACATAGTGTGCAGACATGGACTCCCAAACGAGATAATAAAAGAAAATGGGACGAACTTGACCTCCAAGCAAGTTAAAGAATTCTGCGAAACAAAGAAAATTAAACTCACAACTTCAACCCCTCACTACCCACAGGGAGATGGCCAAGTAGAGGCAACTAATAAAATGATCATCAGCATACTCAAAAAGTGGTTAAAGTCGAAGAAATCCAATTGGGCCGTTAAACTGAAAAGTGTTTTATAGGCGTACATGACTTCACCAAGATGAGCAACCACTCAGAGCCCATTCTCGCTTTTATATAGAGTAGAGGCAGTGGTCCCGACCGAGGTCTCGGTCCCAAGCTTGCGAAGAATCAAGCCCATAACCTCGAACAAAAAAAACAATGAAATGCTAAAAAACACTATTGATACAATCGATGAACGAAGAGACAAAGCGTATATAAGGATGCAAAACTACCATAACTCAATAGCGAGGTTTTATAATTCAAAGGTAAGGTGCAGAAAGCTTCGCCCAGACAAACTGGTGCTAAGGAAAGTATTCGAAAACACACGCAAGCTTAACGTCGAAAAATTGGGAGCAACCCGGGAAGGTCCTTACGAAATAACAGTGGAAGTATGCCCTGGCGTCTATAAAATCACAAACGTAGACACCGACAAACCCGAATAGAAACCATGGAACATTATGAACTTAAAAAATTTTTATGTATGAGTTAAGATGCTAAAACGACTTGAACTACGTAAGGCTTGATCCCACCACGGGTACGTAGGCAGGTTGCTTGTCAAGTGCAGCCAAAAATAAAAATAATAGGATATATAACAGTAGCATAATGCGAGATATTCATCTCAAAACACACAGTTTCATCGAGGATTCCATAGATGCCCGGAGAGCCAAAAAAGAGAAAAGATAAATACCAACTACATGTACGCTTAATTGCTAAGACAATTAACAAAAGAAAGCCTAAACCCGCAATAAGCACCCCCATCAAGTTCATAATCTAAGACTTCCACGTACTCATCCTCCCCCTCCTGTTATTGTAAAACAGGCAGCTTTTCTCATCGTCAAAGTCAAGCGTCTTGTCTTCAACTCTCGCCAGAAGATACCGGTTAGCCATAGTTTTGTGTGCTTTCATCTCCGCGTACACAGACTTTGTCTTGCAATCCCACTTCTTCTTGAAGGCAGACTTGCATTCACGAAGTGCAAGAATAGCGGAGTCTCTAGCCTGATTAGCTGTTGCAAGCCCTGTTAACGCCTTGGTGGTAGCTTGCTTACTAGCCTCCACAGAGGCCTCGAGTTCAGCGTGGGCTTTGTAATCTTCTTCAATCTTCTTTAACAGCCCATCTTTAGTGCGATCAGCTTCCTATATGCGAGCCATGTATTGGGAAAAACTCTTCCCAACATCACGACCCTCTCTTTCGGCAGAAGACAACCGAGCAAGTATCTCATCCAGAGCCAATATCAGGGTCCTTTTTTCCTCTTCATGGCCCGTGGTGGTCTCCTCGAACAAGGTCTTCATATCAGCAATAAGTTTTGTAGCAAAAGCTCGCGAACGTGTCTTCGCGGCACCAATATACTTATTCCTGGCATTCAAATACTAAACCAAAAGGAGTTAAAACGACAAAAGTAAAACCACACCAATTCTAAAAGCTAAGGATAAGAGAAAGACTAACCAAGATGCCTGCATCAACTAACTCCTTGTACTCTTCCCCAAATATCATCCCCGAGATAAGAGGAATAACGATCTCAGACGCCCGTATTTTCAGAAGTATGTCACGAGGATCTTTCCTGCCACAAACTAACGCGGGATTATTCAGAAAAAGTCATCGGCTCGATCTTTCTTGCCCTATAGGACTATCCTGCCCCCGTGATGATGAAGCAGGCACCATAAAATCCCTTTGAGTGTCGGCCTCGATTGGAGGATTCTGCGCGGAGGGACGATCAGCGATGACGGCATTAGAAGGAGCAGGTAAAAAGCTAAGTACCTCCGGAATGGTAGCTGATGTGACCAGCTGTGGGGGATTATCGATCTCCATGTCCTCCTCGCCTTCATCAAGCCTTACTACGATAGGCAGCTCTAGTCCATAAATAATTAAAGGAGCATCTAAAACCATGTTCTCCTCCAGAGCTTTGACCAGATTGTTATCAGCGGCAACAGGAGACTCCGCGGGCACGTTACCTCGCCAAGTCGCATCATGATTATCATCCACAATGGGATCTTCGACCTTAAGACCTCGGTAGCCACAGGAACCTTGACTCGAGACGCTAACCTCTCCCGAGACACTTCGGCAGCTTGATCTCTTTCGAAACGGGATGGCATCAAAATCGGCATTGTGCATTTCTCAACTAATGCGCACTTCTTCGAGCGAACACGGTGAGCACGACTTTCTACCACGACCCAAGAGGACTCTGGAACTGGATAAACAAGAAATGAGTGGTTAAGTAAAATGGAAATTCGAAAATGAATACCTCACCAAGATTTAAAAGATAAGGGAAGGAAGACTCACTGTTATGACTAGTCCAAAGTGCTGAGCGGAGCCTTTCAAGAATAAACGTAGACCAATGTACACTTCTGGCACGAAGAGTTCGCGCAAATTCAGCTAACTCCGGTGAGTTAGGGTAGGAACCACTCCCAGAAAAAACAACAAGTCGCAGTTAGGAACGAAATGAAAAAGGAAAGACAAAGTGAGATATCTCAGAAACCGGCGAGCAAAAGAGCCCAACCAAGTTGCTTCATCGAGGTTGTCTGTATATAGCTTAGAGGAAACGTCCCAATGCTCGCATGACAGATCTCGAAGAAGAAATATTGGTTCTAGTCTATGTGGATGATCTTGTAGTTGCTGGGAATTCATCGGCTGCTTTAGCCGAGTACAAGGCTTATATTTCTACATGTTTTCGGATAAAAGACTTGGGTGTGCTAAAATACTATTTGGGAATAGAAGTAGCAAGAAACAAGAGTGGTTTCTATATGTGCCAACGGAAGTATGCATTAGAGATTATTGCTGAAATTGGACAGTTAGGTGCTAAACTAGCAGCTTTTCCCATGATCCAAAACCCTAGCTTGTCTTTATTAGAAAGTCCTTTGCTCACATATCCGAAACAATATCGAAGGCTTGTTGGTCACCTAATTCACTTAAAAGTGACTTGGCCAGAATTGTCCTGTGTAGTTCATATTTTGGCTCAATTCATGCAGTCGTCACGAAATGATCATTGGGAAGCAGTGTTCCGAGTGGTACGTTTTCTCAAAAATAGTCTAGGCTAAGGGATATTACTAGAATCCAACACAGATTTGACTATAAATGGTTGGTGCGATTCGAACTGGGCAAGCTGTCCACTTACTCGATGTTCCATCACAAGTTACTTTGTTCAGTTAGGATCATCACCGATATCCTGGAAGACCGAGAAACAACAAACTGTTAGTCGTTCTTCGGCTGAAGCGGAATACCGAGCCATGTCTTACTTGGCACAAGAATTGATATGGTTAAAGCGGTTACTTGTAGACTTGGGCGTGTCTCATGAAGCTCCAATGCAGATGTTCTGTGACAATATATCCACAATCTACATTGCCGTAAATCCGGTGTTTCATGAGCGAACGAAACACATCGAAAACGATTGCCATTTCGTTTGAGATGAAATTTTTTATGGGAATATATCTCCTTCATGCATTCCTCCAACTACTCAACTTGTAGACATCATGACTAAAGCTTTGGGAAGGAAGGAGTAGAGTTAGAAACTTTTCAAGGCAAGTTGAGCATTATGAACCTTCATGCTCCAATTTGAGAGGGGTGTTATCATATTTCCTATCATTACTTTGTTTCTATATTTGTACTCTGTTATGTAAGGTAAGTAGGTTAGCACGTTATAGTATATAAACTTGTAAAAGTCTGATGATGAAATGCAAGAATTCTCTTCAAACTTTCTCTTTGGCTGTGAAATTAAATCGAAATGACCAAATCAACATGATTACGTTATAGTACACCTAATTACGTGATTTTGGTTAACCATATGATAGAAATTAGTGGAGCATGATTTGCATGCAATTTATAAATAATTTTTTTTTTGTAAGATGCATGCAATATATTATAACAAAAAGTGATTGTTCTTTGTTTTAATAAAAAAGTGGTTGTTCTTTGTTTTAATAAAAATAAAAATAAAAATAAAATGATACCAAAACATTATATCAAACTAGAAATAAGATAAAATC
>OVAX01003556.1:0-18740 GCA_900406405.1 Lepidium africanum | reverse complement strand
GTCGTGCTCCCGTACAACCTCCACATGTAGTGTCTGAAAAACAAATCCACCCCAGCCCCGTAACAAGGTCTGAACTTTTCCAAGAGGCATCAGCAAAGCATCTATAACCCGAGAACGATGGGTTACCAGTCAAAGGTAGAGACACCTCTGACCAAATCGAAACCGAGCTTCGTGATCCTAATTGGCTTGTAAGATTTGTTTGACGTAAAGCTTGTGACCACTCTGTCACATCTTGCTCCGCTTGAACTATCAAATCCCGGGGATTTGAACTTGTCCCAGCAAAACAATGCTCATTTCTATCTTTCCATAGAAGCCATATCAGCCCAGGGAAAATATTACCCTTCATGGAATCCTGAATTCTTGAGAACAAGAAATCAAGATTGTACCAAATTGAATTCCCCGGGAAAACATCCACGGGTGATGGGATGGACGATAACGCCCATGTTTGAACTGCCGGTGGACATTCAAACAGAACATGGTTAATAGTCTCCTCTTCAGCCCCACATCTACTACATCTAGGGTCACAATTGATTCCCCTACTAGTTAGATTCATCTTAACAGCAATACAGCCCGATAAAGCTTGCCAAATAAAATGTTTTATTTTAGTTGGACAATCTAATTTTCATATTTTTGAGTATAAAGCCCAAAAATTTGGTCCATTGTAATCCAACTCTGAATTAGAATTGCTTTCCTTTAATGTATATCCAGATTTTACTGAATAACGGCCAGATTTCGTATAGTGCCAGCCCCAATAATCTGATCGAACTCGTCGTGGTATTAGAATTCCCAGGATTAGTTGGACATCAGATGGGATAAAATATTGGCGTAATAAAATCTCTCCAAGATCTGGATTGAGAATCAATGAATTGATCAACAGTAAGATCCGGATATATATTTGGATCAATACCCATTGCAGCTCTTGGGTGAATGTCTGGTATCCATGGATCTCTCCAGATCGCAATAGATCGACAATCCCCAATTTTCCTTATTTTACCCTTATTCACCAAGGGTCTGGCCGAAATAATACTTCGCCAGCCATAAGAAGAATTAGCAGTTAACACCGCAGAGGTTGGACACCAATTTATATAGTATCTCCCCGTCATAACCTTGGCATACAAGGACTCTGGAAAATCGAGTAACCTCCATAATTGTTTGGCTAGTAGAGCCGAGTTAAATTCCTCCAAAACCCGGAAACCCAACCCACCTTCTTCCTTAGGTTTACATAAACTTTTCCATTTCTTCCAATGAACACCTTTTGATGATTCAGAGTTTGACCACCAAAGTTGTGCAATTGCCGAATTTAATTTTTTAATTATAGTCTTAGGTAGACGATAGCATGACATAACATAAGTTGGTAAGGCCGTCAGTACTGATTTGATCAGAACTTCCTTCCCGCCTTTGGAAAGGAATTTTGATGTCCAACCATTAATTCTTTCCTGAAGTTTTTCCTGGACAAAAGCAAACACCTTTGTTTTAGCTCCACAAATATTTTCTAGCAGCCCAAGATAAGAACCCATACCACCCAGCTGATGAATTCCCAATAAATTGTGAATCATCACCTTTACATTCCCAAGAATTGAATGCCCAAATTGTATTGAAGATTTATCAAGATTGATTTGTTGGCCAGATATGCTCTCATAATCCTTAAGAATCTTAATAATATGTCCTGCTTCCTCAGTAGTAGCTTTACAGAAGAAAAGACTATCATCAGCAAATAAGAGATGTGATATCTTAGGACTTGCTCGAGCAATGGTTATGCCCGAGATAAGATTATCACTTTCTGTTTTCCTCAACATAGAAATCAGAACTTCTGTACATAGAATAAATAGATAAGGTGACAGGGGATCCCCTTGGCACAAACCCCGACTAGGGAATATTTTCCCTCTCGGTTCTCCATTCAGTAGTACAACATATTGTACACTTGTTATACAGTGCATTATACATTTTATCCACGTATTACAGAAACCTAGCTTGAGCATAAGATGTTCTATTAATTTCCATTCAACTCGATCATAAGCTTTACTCATATCAGTCTTGATCGCCATGTACTTTCCTTTCACTGCATTATTGGTACGGAGAGCATGAAACATTTCTTGCGCAATCAGAATATTATCAGAAATTAAACGCCCCGCAACAAAGGCAGACTGGGTTTCCGAGACCAATTTTGGCATTAATTTCCTAAGCCAAAGGCATAGAATCTTTGAAATGATTTTATAGCTAACATTACAAAGACTTATTGGTCGAAATTCAGACATTTTTGTTGGTCTCGACGTTTTTGGATTTAAACATATGTTTATCTCATTTAACTTTTGGTCAAAAGATCCAGAGGATATAAAATCATTGACTAGATTAATTATATCCAGTTTAACCACATTCCAGGCTTGTTGGAAAAACAGAGCAGTCATGCCATCAGGTCCTGGTGTCTTCCCGGGATCCATAAGAAATAAGGCCTTTTTGACCTCTTCCTCAGAGATTTTGCTTAGTAACATATTATTATTAGCATCAGTGATCCGTGGCACAATCTCTGATAATAAATCTGAATCCCAATCCCTAACATGAGTAGAAAAAAGATTCACGAAATATCGAGTAGCTTCTCCTACAACATCTTCCTCATTAGTAACCCAATCACCCAAATGATTAAAAAATCCAGTGATTCTATTTTTCGCACGTCTCTGTTTTGTTTGGGCGTGAAAAAACCTAGTATTTGCATCACCCTCTTTAAGCCATTTAATTCGACTTTTCTGATCCCAATAGATCTCCTCATCAGCATAAGCCTTTTTTAACTCCAGCTTAGCCGTCGCAATCTTCGCCAAACACGAAGAATTTGAATTTTTTAACTCCTCTACCCTTCTCTGACAAACATTAATCGTATGTCTACCTGAGAGAACATATTTACTTCTCCAGAAAGATATTTCCTTTCTACAATTCCGGATTTTTCCTGTTACCAAAATCCGGCGACGATAAGAAATACCATTCCAGCCCTTCTCAATTGTTTCTTGAAAACCCTCCTTACCAACCCATCTTTTATCAAACATAAATTGAGTGCGTCTTTTATATTATTTATCAACAAACCTACCGACCAGTGGCCGATGATCCGACCCAATCATATCTAAATATTCTATTTCCAAAGCGGGAAATAAATCATAACATACATCATTCGTAAGAGCTTTATCAAGTATACATCTAACAATCCCGTTGTTTCTGACACCTCGCCAGGACCAAGAATTACCTAATTTAGGGAAATCAATAAGTCCACAATCTTGAATCATCTAGTTAAACGATAAAAAAGAAATGGGACGCCGTTGCGTTCCCCCTTGTTTTTCATGGTTTCCCGTGATCTCATTGAAATCACCCATGATTAACCATGGGGAATCCCGAGCAATACCAATTCTCGTTAACCTCTCCCACACATGATCACGAAGACTATGATTTGGCTCACCATATATGAAAGTAATATAGACTTCTTTCCCATTAGACTCACATGACACATCAATCATCCGTGTATCTTTATGAATTAAAACCACATTAGAAGAATCATTATAGAACAAGGCCAAACCACCACTTAAACCAATTGGTTCAACAGTAACCATCATATTATACCCTAAATGGGATTGAATTTTTTCCATGAAAAACATATTATTCTTAGTTTCAGACAAAAACAAAAAATCAGGCTTGTGTTTTTTCTAAATATCTCTAAGAAAACTTATTGAAACCTTGTTGCCAATGCCTTGACAATTCCAACAAAGGGTTTTTAACATTCTTAAATCGAAACTTAATTCTTCATGGAACTTTTACCCTGCTCCTTGTATTTTTTTCCCTTCCCTTTGGTTTTTTTTGGCAACATACAAGGAGACATTGCCGCCACAGCCTTCATTTTGCGGATGCTCACTCCTCGGAAAGGAGTACCCGATCGTGATCCATGATTGGCCGGAGGGATAGGAGGTTTCTCTGCATACACCATCGTATCTTGCTTGTCTAGAAGTTCATACTTCCGCTTCACCTCCTCAAATCCAGCCTGCTCCTCAGCTGTATAAGACCTTGCATCCTCTTCACCCATATTGGATTCCGTCACATTCTGGTTTGCATCATTCTGGCCAATCCCATAAGAATCCTCTGTAATCACAAGATCAACATCTGCATGTTCCTTAGACACATTAGTCCCAGCCTGCAACTCCTCATTTTGGAATAATGGTCTGCGAACTTTTTTCACAGATACAGGACCAATCATGTCTTCCATGATCGCCATGTTATTTTTATTCGAACTTTCTACCACACACGCCTGATCATTAGACACATCCGCCTAGTTTGCAGCAGAAGGAAAAGCCGTCTTCGACTTGGAGCCATTGCTCCCAGCCTTCTGCATATTGGCATTCACCACCTCATTAGCACGAGTAGATAGTCCAGCCCCACTAGCAACTGCCCCTTTGTAACTTTTGTTACGGCCACCTTTCATAGGAATCCTCTTCTCGTCTCGCCATACAGAAGCCTCCTGTTTAAATTTGTAACAGTTTTGAGAAGCATGAGTTAATCTATAACATAGACTACAATAACCATCAAGGTTCTTGTAATCAATCAGTAGCTGGGTCTCCTGGCCATCTTGGAATTCCAGAGTGGAAGTGAAAACCAGCGGCTTGGAGCAAGGGAACTCTATCTGAATCTTCCTCTTAGCAACATTAACGTCCAATACATGACCCAAAGAACCTCCCACCAGATGGTAGATCTCGTCTGTACTGTACTCAAAAGGGATCCCTGTAATCTGGACCCAAAAACATATGGTATGGGGATAATTAGCTCCTGCATACGGCTTCCATGGCGCATTAGACACCATCCACCCATCAAAGTGGCTTGACCTTAGGCGTAGAATATGCTGTAGCTCCCTTTCTGACTCGAACTCAAACTGGAACCGCCCATTACCTAAGTTCAACCCTTGAGCACGTCCCTTTAATTGCCACATCTTAGGCATCATGAAAAGGAATGTGTCCACATCCTGACAAGCTGGGTTCAGACATCGGCCAAGTAGAATCTTGGAGCAGCGAGCCAATAGAGCAGAGTTGTCTATTGCTGGCACCTTAATCGTCATCTTCCTCGGAGGAGATCTATTCTCGAGAACCTTCTTAGCAAGATTCAGCTGAGACATGAGTAAAAACAGACCCTTAGAGAATAAACAGAGAGATAAAGAGATGATGGGTAAGAGGACATGATAGTGATGGAGAAAGGGTAAAAACATCATCGACCATATATAGTGCCCAAAAAGAATCAAACTCAGAATCATTTTTGATTGACTAAATAATCCAACATCAATGCCTAAAGATCTGATTGGCAATAGAATCCCTGGTGTATCTACATGCATGATACGGTCAAGAATACTGAGACCTAAAAAGATTATATAGGCAAACCTAACTATCAGCAAAATAGATGCGCTAGGATCATGACATAAAGATGATAACATAGAGTGAGGCATCAATAATGTAATCTGATTCGCAAACCAGATACCCATTAGAATCGCCAGATTCTGAGGTAACATAGTCATAAGCATATACCTGGAATACCTAGATAACTTCCTAAGGGATAAACCCCGCCATGAGTCCCTAAATATGTTGTAGAGGCAGTAATATTGCCCATCCAAAAACATTGAAAACACCATATTGATAAACAATCTAGCCCCATAAGAAATCAGAACCTGTGAGTTCCAAAGAAATTCAATGAAAACCGCAACATAAGTCACGTCATATTTGGGAAAATATTTAAGACATAAATGAAACTGATACGATAGCGTTGAAACCCAATCAGAAGATTCAGATAGATCTGTTTGCCAATGAATGAAATGAAAATTGAAAGCCAATCCAACTAGCAAGAATCCAACACATATATTATCAGAATATGGGGATAGAACCCTATTAATGGTAAGACCCATGAAATGGCCTTGTAACCTCAGGCTAACCATGAATTCAACTTTGTTTATATATGGAAATGATAAGGAATCTCTATCCCAATCAAAACCGATACACATATATGCAAACAGACCATTAATAACATCAATCGATATAATATTCATACCAAAAATCAAAATCCAGACAAAGATGTGACAGAGGGTAAGAGTCATCGTGGACATCACCTTTAAATCGCCACGGATATATAGTTGGAAACGCCATAGACATCGCCGATAAATCTCCATGGATATCGCCTTGGAAGCATCATTGAAACTTGCCGTGAAAACACCGGGGCCGTCTCCGATGAAAGCCCGTGTAAATCGCCTCAGGGTTCGCCACATAGGTCGCCGTTGATAAATCACCGAGTCATTAAACGTCATCATTAGAACCCTAGCATTAATCGACGGAACACCAACCGTCGGACCAGACTTATGAACCCCTAGATCTACAACCACCAACCTGAAAAGCTCTGCCTTCGAGTCCATCGCAAGACCATACAGATCCTCCTTTCTCGCTCTCGCCGAAAGAAACGCCTATGACGTCGCCCGCGGTTTCGCCTTCACTTTATTGTTCGCCCAAAATCGCCCTCTTCGTCGCCCTCTCGCCTTCTCTCCAACCGTCGGGCCAGATCTGTGAAACCCTATATCTACAACCACCAACCTGAAACTCCTTACCTTCGAATCCGTCTCAAGACCATTCAGATCCTTCTTCCTCGCTCTCGCCGAAAGAAACACCGGCAATGTCACCCACTGTGTCGCCTTCGTTTTATTATTCGCCGGAAAACGCCATCTCCATCGCCCTCTCACCTTCTCTCCAACCGTCGGATCAGATCTGTGAAACCCTAGATCTACAACCGTCAAACCCTTCGCAAGGCCCTGCAGATCCGCCGTTCCCGCTCTCGCCGAAAGAGTCGCCGGCGATGTCTCCCGCGGTGTCGCCTTCATCTTAAAACACGCCGGGAATCGCCCTCTCCATCATAATATTTTAGTGCATTCTAATTAGATAATTGAATTCAAAAAAAAAAAAAACTAAAAACTAAAAACAAAACATATTTACCTCATTCCTAAAGTCGATGATGTGAAGTCCATTACTTCTCCTTAGACGAAATTGTTCTCAAATAACCTTAACTCCACATTAAACTAGCTAATCTCAACAATAAAGAACCTAGAATGCCCAAATTGCAAAATTTCCTTGATTTTTTCTCGTTAAAATCGCAAAAGGAAAAGACTTTAACCCTAGTAATTTTGTCTCCTTTTATTTTGTTAAGTATTAATTTGTTTGCAATCTAATTGATTATTTGATGACATGGATTATTATTATTAGAAATCACTACGCCGCATGTTCTTCTACAACGGAACAGCAACGACGTTAAAGATATTTGTAGGTTTAGACATTAGTTTAAAAATTTGTGAGATAAATTCAAAATTATGCATAGTTCATATAGTTATAAGCATGAATCATCGTTACGTATATGAAATATGAAAAGCAATATAGTTTATGGGGAAACGGTCATAAATGGTAACTTGGTATACACAAAGTTTATAAGAAATGGCTCTTGACAATTTGATTGTGGGTTTTGTAAACTATCATTAACCAAGAAGATTGTTTAAACCACTAACCGAACTTTTTTAAAAAAACCAGATAATTACTCCCCTCCCCAAAAAAATATTACTTTTTCACCCACGATCACCAGCAGATAATTATTCCCCCCAACCCCCCCGACCAAAAAAAAAATTACTTTCCCCCCCCCTAAAATCAGATTAAATCGAAAAACAATGCATTGTATGGTACAGTCCACGACCAAAGCTCAAAAAAAAAAAGAAGAATCAAATTAGGGCTTTTTGTTTCCCAACAAAATTAGGGCTTCTATTTGCCGACTTTCAAGTACTATATATATGTAACACCCACTATCACTTTATACGACAAGTCTAATGTTCTGAGTTCCGCCTCATTCTTTATTTAGGGTTTCTCATCTTGTTTGACTTTCTCTACTTCTGTTTTTATTTTTGAGTTTGCAAATTTGATAGATCTGCGGTGATGAACAAATCGTGTGCCAGAGATGTTTATCCATCGCTGACGGTAAAACACAACCCTCTAAGAAGTTCTGAGCTTTTCCAAATTTTTTCTCCCTGATTTTACGAATCGAAGTTTTGTTTCTTTTGTTTTAAATTACTTTGAGTTTTCAAATATTAAGAAAATTAAGGATTCTGAGTCGAGATGACGATAAAAATTCACAGGTCTGTCAATCCCCTGAAACTTTGTGATGTAATTGTGTTCTCGACAGGTTCTGATCGACTCATTTAAATCCTTAATTTTTCTCTTGTTAATTTTTCTTTATCTCTAAAATTATTTTATTTTGGATCTGGGTGTATGATGAATACCATTTAACAAATGGGTATTGTGCAACTGAATTTATATTGATGCTTATTCACCTTGGAGAACTGACACTCAGATTCAAAAAAAATTCTTCTATGTTGTTTTTAACAAATTCAATTTACTTTTCACTGATTTTTGTAAAAGTTTTTTTTATCAATTTGTATGGGCATATGATGAAATTATATTTCATGGGTAATTTGCGTCTGATTATCTTTGATGCTAACTTTTATGATTATCTGATGCCCAGAAATTTTTTTGTACTGTAATTACAACCACTTGCTGAGAAATTGCTTATAGTCAAATAATGACCTGATCTAAATAAGTTGCCTGGAAAACCAGAGATTGGAAGTTATTAACCGTCTTGACAGAGCAAATCCATCACTATATCCTGACTGAGTTTCCCAAACAATTTGTTCAATTTTAAATATTCAGACATTGACAAATCTACAATTCTCCCTAATTTGACCTTCAAGACCTGTAAGAACATTAATATTACCCATCTTCAACATAGATTCCACAAAATCTTGAAAGAAAAGCTCTTGATCAGCTGCATATTCCCACACTTTCCCAAATATCTCTCCTTCATGATCTTCTGTAACCAAAACATTATCTGAAATCAACAATCCTTTTCCTTCTAACAGATTGATGTAATAATGGTTATCAAAATATGCTGGTGTCTTTATATCCAACGGTGAATGTTCGTTGTCACGGCTTGAATCTTTGCATTGTGATCTCAGGACTCTTCTGAATGTACTGTGTCTCTTAAACTCATCGACATAGAACGTTTGTTCCATGTTTGGTTGGACGATTCGTTGCTTGAAACTCACGCATCTCGCTTTACCTATTGTATGTGCTCCTGAAAGAGCTATGAGATCTTGAATGTTGAGACCTTGTTGCTTGAAATTAAGGATGAGGCTGTCAAGAGAAGAGTTTGGTGCCGGAATAAATCTGTTTGCTCCTGCGAAGCTTGCTTTTAACGAGTCTCTTCTCCCTAGCAAAACTTCCCACCATGGACCTCCTCTCTGACAATACCATCAAATTAGTGTTATGTAAATTGATCCTATATGTTTTAATTTAATCAGAAACAACCCTGACAAGTAAGGGGAAATTACCAAGAAGACGGAGTCACGAGCAGCCATGGCCAGGATATCAGAACAAGAGACAGTTAGAGGACAAGCTTCTTCAAGGAGATACTTTATGTAATCGATTACTTCGAATCCACGTAAAGAGTTTACATTAGGGGTTGCTTGTTTCTCACTTAAGATATCTCCATGTGTGTCCAAGAGCACAGACGCATCACAACCCTAAATCCCACAATTGATTATTAAGAAGTATGCTAAAGTCAGAGCATCAAAAATCTCACAAGTAGGGAAATAAAGAGTTAAGAGGGACGAATTTCTAACCAAGACGAAGCAGTCATGGAACTGAAGACGAAGAAGAGAAGCAGCTATACGAGGATCTTTGAGAACAGCAACCTCAACCGTATGCTTCACGATTTCCTCTGCTAATGGACAACTCTCTTTGTAGAAACCCTTCACTAATGGTCCTCCAAAGTCTCCCAAAGCCAAGGTCGTAATTACAGAAAGGACTACAATTAGAGAAAGCCATATCTTCGTCACTTTGATCGCCATTCAAAAGTTATGTCTGAGCATCTCTCTGTTTGTGTGTGTATGTGCATATGAATATAATGTGTCTGCTTCGTGGTCTAATGTTCTTTGTATGTAGCAGTATGTCGTTATGTATGTTTTCAAGCCCAACTTCCATCACTCTGAATGTTACAATTTTGTCAAAGGTAGATACAACCAACTGAAACCTAACTTGCAGTTTTGGCTACATGATTATTATATAAAGGAGCGGTTTGTATTATTATTTTATAAACAAAAGTTGGACTGAACTGACCAGGATTAGGATATACATATAAGATTGAGACTATTACACACAAACAGGAAAGAAAAAAAGAGACACATAAGATTAAAACCCTTGAATTTGAGACTCATTATCAAAAGTTCGAAACAAAAGCCTCTAATGTTTTTTTTTTTTTNCCCCTAATTTTTTTTTTTTTTTTTTTTTTTGTCAAATTTTAGTGGACTAGGAAGATGTGTTGGATAAATTTTGAGGATAACAGAGAAGTTATAAAAACATGTTTGTGATGGAAAAAATCAAAGAAAGATACATTCTGAGAATGCTCGTCAGATCTCTGCTTCATCTTTTTGAACTTTTATTTTGTGATGTCGGTTATAATGTATGTAGATTGAGGAAATAAGCATGAGAACTGATAGATATTCTTTTGAAAGCAATTTGGAACATAAAAACAGAATGAAACTGTCCTAATGAGCTGCATCTTCCTCCTCGCAGAACTTGGTGTATTCTTTTGGACCCATCAAAGAATCTAACTCAGCAGGGCTACTCGGCTTCACTTTGATCATCCAACCATCTTCATACGGGCTTGAGTTAATCTGCACAACACACAATTGGCAAAATCATTGCATATTTGTAGCTATCTAAGATTTTATGTTCTTACACTTTAAAACCATACCAATCCAGGTGATTCCGTGAGCTTCTTGTTAACCTCAATGATTTCACCTGAGACGGGTGATAAGATCTCACTTGTCGCCTTCACACTCTCTACTGCACCAAAGCTTTTCGCTTTGCTAACTGAAGTATTTTCCTCTGGAAGTTCCACAAACACCACTTCACCTAAATGATCCTGCAACATCAATGTCATGTCTCCTCTTCTTTTCAGCTATTAACTACTTTGATCTATTCAGTTTCTAAGCTATTTCTACTAAATGACCAAAATAGAAACCCGAGTCGAGTCGCCTTGGCCACCTAGCCATATTGAAAACACGAAACCGGATGCAAAGCCTCGTATGATTAGTCCTTGGGCTTAGAAAGCCTTTGGGATCCCACCGTTATCAAAAAATAAATAAATAAATAAATAGGAACCCGAGTCTACAGTCTAACTCCTAAAGTTTGCATCAAAACTGAGATTTGTTACCTGAGCATGAGCAGTGATGCCAATGGTGGCAACAGAGCCTTCATGTTTAACCCACTCATGTGAATTTGCATACTTCAATCCATCCAACACTGAAAAAAGAACAAATTAAACACTCGTCAACAGTTTCAGATAAAAGCTACGTACACACAACAACAACAATCACAAACACCTGTGGAGAAGCATCTAGAGATAGAGAAAGCAGGGGCGAGATGAGACTTGGAGACAGAAGTAGAAAGCTTGAGAGCATTTGCTGTAGAAGAAGCCCACATTCTCAGTGCCATTTTTTGTGCTTGCTCTTTCTTCTTGCTTGCTCAGTGTTCTGTCTTCTCCAAGATAAAAAGAAGAGATCTTAAAGATATTATAATTTTTCTTTCTTTTTGTGTTCTACCTTTAGATATGTAAGGCAGAAATTGAAGGCCTCATCCTCTGCCTATGGTGTGTATGAAAAGTGTAACCCAAACCTTCTCTTCGCCTCAGAAGCTCTTACATTACTTTTTTTTGGGGTTCCTTTTATAGCTTTTGCCATGGAACAAACTCACAAAGTTATGACCATATTGGTTAGAACTTTGTTATGTATATAATATTGAAAGAAAAAAGATTCTTTGTTAGATTATAGAATATTTTGCTTTATTTTTGTGAAATTATTGTAAATTAAATAAAATTTTCGGTTTTTTTTGTCCTTATAACCAAAGAGAACACCAAATTGTCCACAGATGTTTTTTCTTTTTAGTAGAGAGATTCATCTAAGCATCAAAATTTTGGAGTCTTTTATGCTATATGAAACATATGGGGTTAAATTAAAATTGATAAATGTGATGGGTCTGATAGTGAATATTGAAAACTCAAAACTCGATTCTCCGATTTCCCCGACTCTCCGTCATCGGCGAAGAAGCGAGTGAGACAAAAAAAAAAATCTGTATTGAGTCTCAATCCCAATTCGAAACCCTAATCCTCAGTTTCTCGTTGATTGTCCGCGAAGTTAAAAGGTACAGTAAGCTCAGTGGTGGGATGGTGAATTCAATCGAAGAGAGGAGCCCTGATTCGACCAACAATGGCACCATCGAGATCACGTACAAAACTATCGGCCCAGCTCGGCCATCTCGAATTCGAGTGGCGTCTCATATCAAAGTAAGCATGTTTGGTTCTCTTTTATTCGCTGTGTGTAAGAAAAGGATTGATCCTTGGCTGATGTAGGTTCGTGATTTGAGGAACGCAATTGCGGAAAAGGGTCGATTTCCCTTAGCAAATTTGAGGATGATTCTTCGTGGAAAGGTATTACAAGACGAGGAAGATGGAGATGATTTATGCGTTACGCTCAAGGAAGAAGGTACAGATTCTGCTGGATGGTTGAGCATTACTGAGTGGCCTGAGAAAAGTATGATTTATCTCGGTTTCTTGTGTAGATTCCTTGATGGTTGCTGTAATGCCAAACCCACCAGCTGGAGCTGAGACCTATGATGATGATGATGAATTGGTAAAAAATATAGACGCTCAATCTGATGTTTAACTCTTAGAAAATGGATTCGAGTCTCTATCCCTTCAAAACTCTTTTGGTTATTTGGCATTTCAGAAGTTTAAGATCCCTCCGTCAACAAGCCGGTGGAAGAAGAAGCTGTACTACTTTATGCGTAACAGGTTGAAGCTTCCAGGTGAGTTTCTTTAATCTTTTACACGCTTCACCTGCAATTTTATAGAACGTATGAAACAATGGTTCATTGATCTCCGTTGTGATATGATTCTAGATATCATTCTTATGGGACTTTTCTCTTTAAGTCTAAAGATGTGGGTTATTATCACCTTATGGTTTATCATGGCGCCTATTGCCCAACGGTGGGACCTTGGCCCTATCTTTGTAAGTCATCTTCATCTTCATTGTCTGAATTCCTGAAAAGGTCTAGTATTTTCGCAATACCATTGGATATGCGTTCATGGGACAGATTTTTGTGTATAGAAACTTTTCACTTGCCTTGATTGCCCTATTAAGTCGTTTGTGTTATATTTGCTTTGATGGTTTATTACGGATTTCAGATACTAGGGACTGGCTTTTCAATCATCTTGCTCAATCTTGGTAAACGACAGCCTGGTGATGTCAGGTATGCACATTTCTACAACACGATAGTGTCCATTGATCTGGATGCATAGCAACCTCGTGACTTTGATTTTATACGACTCGGGTTGATGTTTGTTGCAATCCATATACCAAGTTCAATAAAATAAAACAGGAAACTCTTGGTTGTTTGAGTAAAATATATACACTCATTTAAAACATAAACATTTGTGAATAATGGAGATGTGGAAAATAAGTTCTTTGGAATCTGGAAGCATAAGATTCTGCCAGTAGTCTTATACTCTTAGCTGGAAAATGGAATCCTCATGAGTTTTGATTGGGTTTCAAGATGTGAGAAATCTTCTCTTTTGACTGTAAGAAGGGGAATAAGTTTGGTCTTTTTTTCATGCTTTCTTTAACAGCGCATATTCCATATTCAACGAGGATTTTAGAGAGCTTCCAGGTACATATAATGCAGATCGTATAGACCAAGACATACGAACAGGACGGATATGATGCTGAATTAAACCAAAACCAGTGCTCGGAAAGATTCACATCAACCAATATGCAACCAAAAGATGTGTTTTTTGTCCTGTTAGATTAAGACAGTACTTAAGACCAAAATTCATATTGATGTGCATGATCTAATCTTTTATATTCCATGATCAATGGTCAGTGTTGTACTAGAATCTTGTTATTCCATATCTTATAATAATATAAAGTGTATGCTTTTGTCATATAGTTAACATGTGTGAAAATGAGTTGGAGGTCAACTTAGGTCCCATCAAAACTTGATTGAGCCTAAGGTGTGAAATAAATTCAGTAACCAAATCTGCTTTTCTAGTGGTAAAGTGGGTAGCTGACGCTTTTTACCTTTGACAAAACAATATATCTAAATTAATTCAAAATCAGAATATAAATTACAAATACAAACGCGTTTCTGATCTAAATTCAAAATACTTTTGCTTTTAAAGATTTGGTGAAGAAAAATAAAACCTAATTTATCACTTCCATTGTAAAATTGTATTTTCCTCAATAATAAACATATTAATGTGAAAAAGGATTACATTGGCTGAGACTTTTGGATTGTGAATTGTGATCAGTAGTTGGAGTTGGCTTTGCCAATTCTTGACGGCACGTAATGTCAAACTTCTAGGTTATCTACAAATATATGTGCTAATAATTTTAGTGTTGGATATGATAAACAATCATTAGAGTAATTATGTGTTAGATGTCAAAAGAGTATTGGACAACCTTAAATGATGGATGATTTCAAATATGATTTCTAAAATGAAATCCTGAATTATGGATAAGTTTGAATATATGTAACCTAAATCGAAACAAAAGCCTGAAATATTACTTGATTTAAGAAAAAGAAAAAAACAATAATTTAAGACAAGACAAGAAGTCTTAGCGGGAAAGGGAATCCGACAAGTATGACGTCGTTTCAGTGAAGGAGTCTACTTTGTAGGTCCCACTTGTCAATACCTCGTTGACTATTTTTTATTTGTTCTCTTCGTCTCCGTGGACCCCACGTTTCCCTAATCTTAATTAAGTCACCATTATTACCACTAATTTTCATGTAATTAACAAAGCAGAAATTTCATTAAGAGGAAGAGGATCATAGACCTCACCTGTTTTTTTTTTTTTTCTTTTTCTTTTTCTTTTTCTTTCCAATAATCATAAACTGACACCCATAACAGAACTCTTGTCTTTGTAAGAAAACATGTACTTTAGCTATTTTATTAGATGGTTGAATAACGGCCACATATGATTACCGTTAATGTAAAATTGATTGAGAGTTCTTCTTTTGTCAATACACTCAAAATGAAAAGGATTTACAAGATTAACTTTTGATTTCTTTACTAAAACAGCATTCTATTCTAATAATATTTTTTTCATTGAACAACCGTTGCTAATATAAAATTAATAGTATAAATAATTTTCATTTCGATCAACCTATGCACTTTAATCGCTGGTTCATTATACCGCCGAAGCGATTTAAGAATAAATTCTAAAGAGTGGGACTAAAACTATATGTTTTACAATCAGAGAAAAACAAATAACCTTATCTGTAGAGGAATTAATAATTCATCCAATGGAAAAGGGGTCACTTCTTTCATGTTTAAGTCAAAACTCAAAACATCAGAAAACTAGTCAATGACATATATGTAAGATAAATTATTTGATGTCGAGAAAATTAATTCCGAATTGTGAGATGAGAGTTTCTTCATCAATCTCATAACCCCAACCCCAACCCCCACCAACAAATTTTTTAAGTTAAATAGTATTGTCTTGTTCTTCAAAAGGTGTTGTCATATATGTATGTATATGTAATAGCAAGTTTAAACTGGGATGTATCTTTGGTAATCATAGAGATGTTCTAGCAAAACAGTTTGGGTTAAAGTTCTCCATCAGCTTTTATCGATTTAGAAACCTAAGCAAAAGTATTTAATATGGTATATGTTACTTGACTAATATTTGACAGTAGTTGTTAATTACCAACAAACAATTTAACTTAACGAAAAGATAAAATCTAATCGCTAAAGAATCTAAAAAATTTTGATTCTAATTATTTTGTATTTTATTGAATTTGCTATCAGATTTATTGCTCGACACTAAAATTCGACTAGGCATACCACTAACAAAACTAGGCTGAATTTGTAAACGAAAAATGATACATAAAAGTAGAAATGAAACGTATGGAAATAAACCTAAAAAAACGGATACATTTTGGAAACATAATATATATCTACATAAAATTAATAAAATATTTAATTTATGTATCATAAATATAAATAAAATAGAAGTTTATGTAACGTAAAATAGATCTGACATATTTCTAACGAAGATTTTGAAACGTAAAACAGATCTGACAAATCTTTGATGGAGTCTTTGAAACGTAAATATTGGACTTCACACAGAGTTTTTATGTATGATAGATTTTGAAATTTTGACTGTGCAATTAGGTACTGAAAAACTGATTAAATTTTGAAAAGTTTGTGTTATAGATTGCAATACTCTTAAATGGTTACAGTATGTTTCGAGTCAGTTTAAAATTTTTTGTGCTATACTCAACATGAGAGAAACAAAGGCAACATCAATATACTTCAACATACTGTAAAATTTAAAATTGTACTCAGGAAACAAAAGTTGAATAGATATATAATGATTTTAATTAGTTTTGATATATTTTATATGTTACTTAAACAAATGACAAGCTTAGGATTCTTTATGTCCAAATACCAAGATTCTACGTTATTATCGAGAACAAAAAACAGATTAGTTTATCTTATAAAAATGCCAACTATAAAATTTCAAATCGAAGTAATATAGTATTAGTGAAGAAAACTGTCAAAGGGTTATTACTTTTTCTTAAAGGTTTTGTCTGGACAAAAATAGTAAAGTACAAATTCAACAATTTTATTTGTTCTGAATGTAATTTTATTACAAAAATGTCATATCTTAAACGTGATCTGTTGATAATCATGACAATATATGTAACGCTATAATTGGAATGCAAAAGAAGAACAAGTAACGTATGCAAAACAACAATTGGAATGTGTAACGTAAACCGACTGCACACAAAGGTTTTTTAATTTTCGTACTGCACAGAAAGTTTTTGACAATTGGCGCAAAAGTTTGTGTCTATATATATATTTTTTGTTACAAGTTTGTGTCTATTTTCTTATGCGTTATATCGACTATATATGGTATACTCGCACATGTATATTACAAAATTTGATAGAATACTGCATATTCCAACTTGAGTAATCAGCAAAAAAGTTGATAATTTCGTAACTTGGTAAATGGCAAATCTAAGTGTTCAACGGATAGCTGAAATTAGTAGGATTCATCCCGATTATTTTTGATATCTGGAAAAACAAAAACCCACAATAACTAATATGCATTTAGGAATTATAAATTTTTAATTTTAATGTTTTGTTTTCAAAAATGTAATGTTTTGTTCTAAGTTTCTAAATTATTTCATATTTTCATGTTGTTCATATGATTATTACGTTATGTTTAATAATGTTATTAAATTTTTTTGATAAAATAATGTTATTAACTTTACAAATCAAAGTTTCTCAGTTCGTCGAGTATTAATTAGTTTGTCTCAAAATTTATCATTATTACGTTCAAATTTTTTTCAGTTTTTCTACTATAAAGTTTAAAATAGTTTAGTAGAGAAAAACCGGTGTTTTTCAATTTGGTTGTTTGTATTTGAATTGTTTATAATATAATTTTTTTTTCTTCGTTCAAAAAAAAAAATTCTTTTCTTGGATAAAAGAAACTAGAAAAAAAAAGAAAAAAGAAGAAGGACATAATTGTCAATTGAAGAATGTCCCAGAGCCCAATGAGCGCGAAGAAAGCAAATGACAAAAAGCTTTATTAATACAAGAATCCTTTAAATCCGAGTCTCGATCTCCCCATTTTGACCCTTCTCTCTCTTTCCTTTTCCTTTTTCTTTTTTTTTTGAAATTTTCTATATGAGCCAAAAAAAAAGAAAAGAAACAAAAGTAATGAATATTTTTCTGAGAGGAGATTCTTTTCTTGACAGTAATTTTTAGTTCCATAATTAAAAATACAAAACATTTAGTCTATGGATCCAAGTAATTATTAGTTCAGAACTTTATTAACGCCACAGTTTCGTGGGCTAACAAAGTTAATAATGTGAACATATGGAGTTATTCTAATTATAGCAAGTTGATTACTAAAGTCAAAAATATATTTTATTTTGCTACATAAGCGATTAGTTATTAAAATTTTGTCATGTTAATTACTAATCAAAGAATAAAATAATTATAATATAATTTAAATTCAAAAATATAAATTTTCTTTACAAAAAACTTTTTTAAAAAATAAACAAAAAATGCAATCATCATAATAAAAACTTATTTTATCAATTTAAATGAATATTCTACATGTTAAAAAAAATATGAATTTATTAATATTGGTCAAGAATATTAGAAGAGAGCTTTAATTAAAAAAAAAAGAATATTAGAAGAGTGAGCTTTAATTAAGAGAATGAAAGTATTAATTAAGAAAAAGCCAAAGAAAAAGAGTCAATGTCTCCAAAAAAAAAAAAAAGAGTCAATGTATCTACTAATTCAAAACCACTAAAGTCGTCTCAGCTAAAAAGAAAACATATTTAAATCCCAACGAAGACGACAAAAGTCTCTTTTTCTGTCTCTTTTTTTTTTTTTTTGGCAATCAAAATGATAATCTCTCGCTTTCTTCCTCTTTCATTTTTTTTCTTCTATTCACCTCCCAAATTCGAAATCTCTCAGAAAATTTTGGTAACTTCTGGGCAAATATTTTCTCAGTAATCTAATATAGACTGTGGGAATCAAATGTGATGGGAAGTGGATTCTCTTCCGTCTTATCT
>OVAX01003555.1:3932-18744 GCA_900406405.1 Lepidium africanum | reverse complement strand
CAGCACCGGATCGGTCCGTCTTCTTGTTTGGAGTGTATCTGGTGGATCCGATGGTGGATTGATGCGGTANTTAAACAGCACCGGATCGGTCCGTCTTCTTGTTTGGAGTGTATCTGGTGGATCCGATGGTGGATTGATGCGGTATTGGGCTTGTTGGAACCATGAAAAGCCCAAGAATAATCTCCAAGTGATTTGAGGTGAAGGCCGCGCCTGATGTGGGCTGTGTAGCTCAGTATTTGGCCTTGTCGCGAATAAGGCCTTTGTGCAGAAGGTCCAGCTTCTAAAATCCATAACTTTCGGCTCCGAGCTTTGTTTGGGCTGATTCCAAGCTTTTTGAAACCATGAAAAGCCCAAGAATAACCTCCAATTGGTTTGAGGTGAAGGCCGCGCCTGAGTTGGGCTATGTGGCTCAATCTTTGGCCTTGTCGCGGATAAGGCCTTTGCGCAGAAGGTCCAGCTTCTAAAATCTATAACTTTTGTCTCAGAACTTTGTTTGGCCTTATTCCACTTCGAGGAGTTAGATGATTGAATCAAGAATCCATGGCAATCAACCTCATGTCTTAATTCGCTCTGTAGCGTCCGCAGCGTCTTGATATGTGACCGTATGTCTTCAGGATCCTCCGGGGAAGGTTGTTGTAGTGATCTCCTTGAATCCGGCTCAGGTGCTTGAGTGATGGACGAGTCATTGAATTTAGGCATCTGAAACATGTCGAAGAAGGTCGTCTCTCCTTTATCTTCGACATGTTTCCCAAGGAAGTTCGTCTCCCCTTTATCCTTGGTATATTTAGCCAAAAACTCAACAACCGAATCTAGACCTTGTGTATTGGTCGAGGGTCTGCCATCGAGGAGCCTATCAACTCGGATCTTCAATACTAGTTGGCTTTAATAAAGTAATTATGGAGCTACATTCATGATTATCCACCAATATACTCTCATTCGTCGTCTTCTCTTGAGTGGTCATATCCTTCAAGTTTTGATCCACAGCAAACTCAATGGTATCAATCTTGCTTAAAGTACTCTTGTAATAGCTCTCTTGTCCTTTCAGAGACAACTTCATCAAGTTATGAATTTCTTTTTCATTGGAGATCTGGGAAGGATAAGTTTCTCCATGGTTGTACTCCATGTTCCAAGATTGGCATCTCGAGCTCTCATTAAACTTCTTTGTCTCTCCAAAACCAACTTCATCATGTTGAGAATCTCTTCTTTATCAGAGATTAGGGAAGAATAAGCTTCTTCATATTCATACTCCATGTCCCAAGATTGGCATCTCTCACCATGTTCATCTTGGTTTCCTTGAGACAAGTTTCCATATGGAAGTCCTTCTTGAAAAGTGGTGTGCTTTCAAAACCATGATATCTAGTGGGTTTCCAAGCCATCTCTCTCTTGAACTTCTAAATTATTCTTCTTCATGGAGGTTAAATCCAAAGCCATGCTTTCTCACTTGTGATTGTACCTTAAAGAAGAACAAACGCTTGAAAGAAAGTTAGTAACCAATCAAAATGAAACAAAATAAAAAAGCTATAGTCTCAAATCCTAATGGCTAATTGCATAGAATCCTCGACAACGGTGCCAAATTGATACAAGAGGTTTTCACACGTTCAAATATCAATAACCTCTCATGTGTATCGTGTCAATGTAGCACTAAAGGATCAAATCTACATGAAATCTAGAATTGGCAAAATAAGATTACAAGGGGTTGACTTAAGCTACAACAATCAATTCCTTTTGCTCTCACTTAATCTATTTCCAAAATTATCTCTTTTATTTTCAATGAGTCAAGGGTAAAACAATTGATCTAAGAGAAAGACAATCAGCCAAGGATGTTCAAGAAGACATTGAAGCTCTACCTAACACATGGAACACCAATTTAGTTCATTCAGGATTTTTATCAAACACATTGTGAGCAATAAAACTTTAAGCATCTAGATTCAATATACTAAGTTAAATCTAGCTTTGAGAACAACTTAAATTGATGAATCTAACACCCTAAACATCAAAAGCTAGATATCAAACCTTCAACTTACCAAAGCATAATGAAAAAGATTAAGAAGAAACTCTAGATAGATGGTGTGGTCTTGAAGATCCACATAAAGAACAAAGTCTCTTAAGTAATCTCTCTCCAAAGTATCAACTTTTCCTAAAAAGGTTGGATCCAACACTTCCTAAGGAGGCTGGAAATTAAGATTAGAATTGTGTCCTAAACCCTCAGATGTTAGGGTTTTAATGTGTAAAACCGGAACCGGGTCGACCCGAGATAAATCGGGTCGGACCAAATGAAAAGCAAGGTGTCTGTCAGAATTTTCTACCTGATTTCAAGACCACTTGCCCAAGAATTTCCTCTGGCCAAAATTCTCGACCTATTTTTCACGACCACCTGTCCAAGAATTTCCTCTGGACAAAATTCTCAACCTAATTTCACGACCACATGGCCAAGAATTTATGCTGAAAATGTTCTGGTTCATTTTTTCGACCCAAAATCACGAACATGGGGTCGAGATTCCTTCATGGGGGTTTCTCTCCTCACTTTTATGCTTCCATTACTTCTAGAATTCAGTTCTTAACTTCCACACCTCTAAGAGTTGGCTCCAATCTACCTAAAAAAACCAAAAAAAAAGAAAATATGCAAATGTATGATCCTAAGACTCTAATTCATGAAATATGCAAAACAGTATCTAAAATGGGATCAAATGCATCCGATATGAATGAAAATGATGCAAAATGTCAATAAAAACTAACCTAATATTCACATATATCAATTTCTCTATAATTGATTGCTTCCTTAGTTGGTGGTTTTGGTTTAGCCCTCAATGAATCCATAAAAGCTTAGATTGCTTGTGCATACTCCTCTGAAGAGAATTATCATCCACTATGGATCATTAATGATAGTATTACAATATTCGATATATTGTAATATGGAGAATATATCACTTTTGAACAATTTTGATCACATTAATTAAAATTCTATGGTTGCATGAATCATGATACCTTCTTCTATTAATGACTTGAATAAGTCTGCATTATCTATTGAGAGATCCATTGAAACAAAAGTTATGGTTTTAAAGTAAAAAAGATTGAAATAATGCTTCTGAGCCAATAGAATTACGTATCTTGACGATTGTAATGGTTGAACCGCCTGAGTTTATTTCATAAGGCTCATCAACATTAACTCTGTAAGAAGAGAATGTGTCATCCATTATTCTATAAAAAACATGTAATACTATATTAGGTAATGATTTGTTACTTGTTTTTTCCTATAATTTTGTGGAATTATGTGTGTTTTGATCAAGTAAACGTCCTAACTTCTTAAAACAAGTATACGAAAAACTTAGTAGTTTATAAGGCATACAACATAGAAACTAATGCATTGATAGAAACTATTTCTATCTTGATTCTTGAATCTCAATAGTTGTGTGTTTTATTTATAGTTGTTTGAAATAACTTCCAAGAAAAAGAAAAATAATTACTTTATAGTTAGTTATTGAATTAAAAGACACAAAGAAAAAAAATTACACTTAACCTCTAAAAAATGTATTGATTTGCAATTGTTAAAGGTAGTTTGTGAAAAGAAGATAATATCACAAAAATGTCTTTTCAATTATTTTTTTAAATAAATTTTCTATTTATATTTAATGTATTATTTTTATGCTTTACTGAATAATTTCCATGAATTAAAAGAATAACAATTTATTATACAAGTAGTTATAAGCGAAAAACACAAAAATGAAACAACACATAAGTTAAACGGTAACAATAACAAAATTACGAAGGTAAATCAATCAGTGGAAATCTTTAACACTTATATAATGGATTTTTTCTGTCACACTTATATAATAGTTAAACAATTATAAAAATTAGTTTTGATAGTAAAAAGTTAATGTTGTAATAAAATTTTTAACAAAAATATTTCTAGACAAAAAGTTTAAATTTGATGACATGGAATTTGTTTTCTTTTAAATTTGATGATATGGGATTAAGATTGTTTTGTATGGTTTAGATTGTTTATAAGCCAATTGAAAATTATAAAATAAATTTTGTTCTATAAAATTTAAAGAGGAAATCTACTATAAATGATTGTTTAAACAGATGGAAAAAAATTTTCTTGGTTGATATGGTTTCTATGGAAAGACAGGAATGAGAATTGCTTTGCTGGGACGAGTACAGACCCCCGGGAGTTGCTAGTTCAGGCGGAGCAAGAGATGACAGAATGGTCACAAGCAAAGTGTCGAACAAATTATGTATCCCAATACGGATTACGAAGCTCGGATTCGATTTGGTCAGAGGTATCTCTACCTTTGATCGTGGACCCAACTTTTGCGGGTTATAGATGCTTCGTTGATGCCTCTTGGAAAAGTTCAAACCTTATTTCCGGTCTGGGATGGATTTGTTTTTCGGATGCTGTACATGGAGATTGTAGGGGAGCACGACAAATTCGATGAAGTCTCTCGACACTGCACTCGGAGGTGGAAGCTATTCTATGGGCTATGGAATCTCTGATTCTTTACCAGTTCCTAGAAGTGGAGTTAGCTACAGATTGTTTGGATGCTCTGAAGTTACTCCTTAATCCAGAAGATTGGCCGGCTTTTCAACCATATCAGGAGGATTTATAGGTTGAAATCTCTTTTTAGTGCTTTCTCTCTTCATGTAATTCCACGCTCTCTAAACCATAAGGTTGATGCTCTAGCTCGTTCTTCGAGGGAGTCACCTATTGGTATAAAAGTGTAACTTATCCTTACACCCTTTTGGTGATTTATGAATATGTGTTGACAAAAAAAAACAGATGGAAAAAATAATTGGTTGAACATTTCACATCAAAACTTTCACACATTACTTTTCTCCATCTTTTGTTACAGATAACCCTTTATTTGATAATAATGCTTCCACTTCTTTTAACTATCTTCTTAATATGTTTTGTATAACCAAATTTTATGTAAAAAATTAAACAATTAACAAACTTTTATAACATAAATTGAAATACTCTACCTGTAATTTATCTGATACTTTGTGGTTTATATGTAGTGAGCGAATTTCAATGGTTAGTTTTAGACACTCAAATTTTAAGACCATTTGTTGCATATAGTTAACAAGTGGCATTCTTTTTGATGTTTTGTTACAGGTAAAGTGGTTTACATCCTCTGACTCCTTAAAAGAAATTTTTCTAGTAGACTTTCGGTAGAGTTTTAACCAACTTTTTGAATAAAAATGATCGTTTAACAATTTTTAAAAGGCAAGTGTGAGATGATATTGAGTAGAATATCATTTGATAAGTTCGATAAACTCCATATTTATTATAAATTTTTAGTCTTTTTGAACTCATCTTACTTTAAACAAATTTTTGCTGTTTTTCGAAAAGGATGTTTGACCATATGGCGACTACGAGGGCGATTCAGAAGGCGATTTCCGGTACATCACTGATCTAAGTTCCGGCGATGTTTATTTTTTTTATTTTGATGGATAATGTTTCCAAGGGGGTTTTACCCGACTCCAAGGAGGTTACATCTAAAATATTTGGCAAGAGGATTTCGATAATAACAAGGTTTACAAGTAAGGATTCGTTCTCTATTCAAACTTTGGTTTTGGAGAGATCTCAGACATAGATGTTAATCAAAGAGATCTCACAGGCCACTAAGTCGAATAGAGTCCGATTAATCTCTAATTGCTCGGAGGAAGTTTCTCGGCAAGGAATTACAGCAAGAGGACATCTCAAATTGATCTCACCCAATTCACTTTATAATTGGGCCCCAAAGTTCCGATCAAGAATTGGGTCTGCAACAGTGGAGAATTGTGTTGCTGCCGATGTGATCTGTTGGAATTGTTGCGAGTGGAAAGATGATGAAGCAATTGACCATTTAAGTGCACTGCGATGGCGATTTGGGAGGAGACAGGTTGAATTTCAAATCGTTTCCCCAACTCAGCAGAGGATAAAGATAAATCAAGTTATGGTTCTTCTCAGATTAATTTTCGATATGGGTACCTATTCTTTTCTATCAAGGATTCTCATTACATCTTGTTTTTCAACTCTATTTAAACAAGAGTCAGTGCAATGGAGATGTTTTAACCAAGGAAGAAGGAGGAAGCGAGGAAGCTTTCAATTACTCTGAAAAGCGAGCTCTGGCAGTTCTAGAAAGGGAAAGGATTCACAGAAAATAAGTTCATTTTGCTGAATACGGTGATCATGATAGGGTCACGACACCACGAGCGGATTATCAAAACATCGGCTCTTACAAGCTCAACTCTTTGGCGATCAAACTCTGACCTCCGATGGAGTTCTCAATTTTGGCAACTCGGAGACCTCATAACCAAGAATTGGTTTACTTTCCTTTTTACACCAAGTTTCCATTCACATATGGTAGTTGCTCATTACTGTGATGTTAATGACAAGAATTTCATATTTTGTACTGCATGATTGACAAGATTACTAGCCCGATTATTAGGAATTCAATGCTTTGTCTCTAATGTTTATTCTAGAAAGGAAACAAAGACAGGCAAAGATCAAAACACTGGAATTTTAAGGGAAGTGATTGATACACTTTTCCTTATTTTCTCCTCTAAATTTCAAGCTTTTACTGCTTCATTAATTTTGAAAGATATAAAAATAACTGCACTTGCCCGTTTAGCATACTCAGTAAGGTTATTCAACTACTGGAACAGGAGAGATGAATATTATTCGTCATACACGTTGTTTACTCTTTCCTCAGCTCTTTTGATCAAGTTTGATATGGCTCAAATGAATCTCAACAAGAAACTCGCAGCAGGAAGTTCTGCAGGGCTGGTTCCAAGAATCAAAATCCCCAAGTTTGACAACACGGCTCTGCTAGAGAAATGCTCAAAGGTGCTATTAGGGAGATGCCTTAACCCGGCAAAGCAAGACGTGAATGCTTTGCTGCACCAACTTCCAAGAATTTGGCATTTAGAGGATCATGTTTTTGGTACAGATCTTGGTTTCGGCAGATTCCAGTTCACATTCAAGCATGTGCAAGATATGGAGGAGGTTCTCCATTTGGGTCCATGCCATTTTGATGGCTGGATGATAACACTAGACCGTTGGATTGCAAAAGCTCCTAGTATCTGGCTACGTTGCACCTTTGGGCAACGTTATCTAACGTACCAGCAGAGTATGCGGAGATAGTTTTCAAAACCATTGGTGAGCAGATTGACAAGGTGGTGAAAGTTGATGTGGACGCAGCTCGAGTCTTAGTTAACATCAATGTGATGAAAGCTTTAATCCTAAAGACAGCGGTGGAGTTTGAAGAGGGTCAGGAAATCATAGTCCGAATTAAGAATGATCATTTACAAGGTATCTGCACATATTGCAACTACATCAATCATGATGTATCTCGTTGCATAAGACTGGCCAAACATGAAAATCGTGACTAGAGTTAGAGAGACCTGCGAAACAAGGAACATCAGACCGTAATCAAAGCTTTAAGGGTGCTTTGGTCAACAACAAAAGACGACAATACAATTGTCGTGGTGAGAGAGTGTTAGGATCTTCACACTTTGATCAATATGGCTCCAACTTTCCAAATAAGACAGTGACAAGACAGTATGTACCCAAGGATGTGAGCTTAAAGGACACTCAAAGGGACAAATTTAGAGGATCTTTTGAGACCAATGAGAACAAGCAAAAAATACAGAAAGAAGCGGCTGCTTCTGGTACAGCCATGAAGCAAAATGTAATAGTTGGAAAGGATGGAGAACTAAAGACACCTCCAAGCTCCAGGAAATCTAAACGAGTTACAACAGAAGTGGTGCGGCCTTATCATCTTCAAAAAAGCTTAAATTTTCGAAGTTAGATGATAATGCAGGAGAGGTAAATTCTCTTCAATTTTCGAAACAGATGCTGCTGGTCTGAATATGCAGGTTCAAAAAATAAAAACGGAAGGAGGTTCACTGGGTGAGGATTATGATCCCATGAACTGTGATCTTTTGTCTGAGAGTGATTCTCCCAATGACTTGACAGTTGAAAGGGTGGATGAGCTCTATAACCAAGGAAAACTTTCTGCAGATGATCGTCATGATTGTCTCAATGCTTTGGAAAGGAAAAACAAGGCTGTTAAACCTCCGCTTCCAACACAGAAAAAGGTTGTACCTGCTGATTCAATTTCAGCCTCGCTGGATTCAACAAAACAAGCCTCTGAGCAGTCTAATAGCATTCGTGGTGTGAATTCGAAAAAGCAACATATTGTGAAGGCTGTTGAGAATGGACTTAAGAAAGTCAAAACTGGGAGAAATTGGGAGGCCGTAACAAGAATGATGATGGAGCTACTTCCAAAAATATGGCATCATCCAAATAAATGATTTATTTTCTTAATGATTAAGTCTCTTTATTTCTTTTGTTATGACGGTGTGCACCCTTTTGGATGCAAAACTATGTTATTTGTTTTAAATAATAAGAAACAATGTTTCTTATCTTCAAAAACAGAGGGTTATGAGTTGCATTGGTTTTTTATAATAAAGCATGTCCTTTTTGTGTTGCTTGTAGAGGTTTTTATCCAAGAATTTCTTAATCCTTTAAATGATTAAGATATTATCGTGGAATTGCCAGGGTATTGCAAACCCAATTTTCTTTAATTATTTAAAGGACACTTTAAGACAAGCTAAACCCGATATTGTGCTTTTAATGGAAACAAAAAGACCAGAAAATTATATGGAAAGAATTTCGGGTTATTTGCGGATGGAGAATATGATTACGGTCTTTGTCTCCTGTACCATAATTATTTAAATGTAACTTTGAATTATAAAAACAAGAATATTATTGATATATCTTTAGATCTGAGGGGTAAGAAAACTTTTGTTTCTTTCATCTATGGAGAACCTGTCTACCACTTATGTGAACAAGTTTGGGAGAGGTTAACTCAGTATGGTATTCAGAGATTGGAGCCATGGCTTTCTATTGGAGATTTCAATGAAATATCGGGTCACCATGAGAAAAAAGGTGGTCAAATAAGAAGCTTGAATTCTTTTGTACCATTTAACACTATGCTTTGAAACTGCGGTTTTATTGAGTTCCCTTGCATTGGGCATACGTGGTCTTGGAGAGGTGTTCGACAATCTGAGATAATTCGATGCAAGCTAGACAAAGATTTCAGGAACGAGGAGTGGCACACCCTTTTCCGAAATTCCCGAACTGAGTATCTAAAAATGATTGGTTCATATCATCGACCAATTTTAGTAGAAATGAGAGACAAAGTCTCAAGTTCTCGACCGGGCTTTAGCTTCGATAAATGGTGGTTAGGTAAACCAAGTTTCGATCAAGCCCTTAAACAAGGATGGACATGTTATGCAAACTTACGTCGATGCCGTATCTCTAATAAAATCTCAAATTGTAGACGAAAAATATCCAAGTGGAGAAAAAGGCAAATCATCCCATCCAAGGAAAAAATAGAGATTCTGAAAAATAAACTTGATGACATGAAAAATTTAAATTCATGTCCCACGGCCGAAATACAGAAAGTGGCATCAGAGTTGTGCACAACCTACAAGGAGGAGGAGACCTACTGGAAACAAAAAAGTCGTAACAAATGGCTGAAGGAGGGTGATAAAAATACAAAGTTTTTTCATGCACGGACCAAACAATGAAGGGCAAAAAATAGAATTGTAGGTCTTTTTACTGAGGAAAATAGGTGGATTGATCAAGATGACGATTTAGAGAATGAAGCTGTAAATTACTTCTTGAAGCTCTTTACTTCAAATGGTTCTTCTGATTTAGAGTCCTCACTAGATGGAATTGAACCAATTGTTTCGGATGAATGGAATGACATGTTACTAGCCAGAACTTCAGAGGAGGATGTAAGGAAAGATGTGTTTATAATGAAACCTGGAAAAGCTCCGGGTCCAGACGGGATGACAGCTCTTTTCTTCCAATAGGCTTGGCCTACTGTAAAACAAGATTTGGTAAAATTAGTGAATGATTTTCTAGAGACGGGTTTGTTTGATAAAGACCTTAACCTTATAAATATCTGTTTAATCCCGAAGACTTCACGACCTACAAAAATGATGGAGTTTCGACCCATTATATTATGTAATGTTGTGTACAAAATAATTTCCAAGGTGGTTTGTTTAAGAATTCTACCAAGTATAGTATCGAATACTCAATCGGCTTTTGTATCGGGCCATCTTATTTCTGATAACATCTTAATTGCTCAGGAGATGTTTCATGCTCTAAAAACAAACAAAAAAATCAAAGGTTCCTATATGACAATTAAAACAGACATGAGTAAGGCATATGATAGAATAGAATGGTGCTTTCTCCATAAATTATTACTTAAATTGGGTTTTCATGAAAGATGGGTGAGCGGCGTTCTCCATTGTGTATCATCTATACGTTACTCGGTCCTAATTAATGGAACCCCGAAAGGCTGTATATATCCCCAAAGGGGCCTACGACAAGGTGACCCTTTATCACCTTATCTGTTTATTTTATGCACGGAAGCTCTAATCGCAAAAATTAAACAAGGTAACCAGAAGAAGGTGCTAACGGGACTCTCAATCGCCCACTCAAGTCCGGTGATCTCCCATCTATTGTTTGCTGACAATAGTCTTTTCTTTTGCAAAGCTACTATGGAGGAAGCAACGACTATTTTAAATGTTCTTTAGGAATATGAGCGAATTTCGGGTCAACAAATTAATTTTTCTAAGTCTTCGATCTAATTCGGCAAGAGTGTGGACCTTTTTCGAAAACTTGAAATCCAAGCGATTTTGGGAATTCACTCTGAGGGAGAAATGGGAACATATTTAGGTTTACCCGAAGGCTTGGAGGGAGCTAAAACAAAGGTTTTTGCTTTTGTTAAAGAAAGGATTGAAGAGAGAATTAATTCATGGTCCGCTAAGTTTTTATCAAAGAGGAGGAAAGAAGTCCTTATCAAGTCAGTTCTAACAGTGATCCCATCATATGTTATGTCATGCTATAGATTACCGAAAACCATTACATCCAAGATATCAGCGACCATAGCAAAATTTTGGTGGCAGAATTCTGGCTCATCTACAGGTGTACACTGGGTGAAATGGGAATACTTATGCAAGAGCAAAACTAAAGGTGGCTTGGGTTTTAGAGCAATTGATGAATTTAATTCGGCTTTACTGGCCAACCTCAATCTTTACTGGTAAGAGTTTTAAAAGGTAGATATTTTCTGGGATCCAACCCTCTTGTACCAAAACGGTTTTACTCTCCCTCATACGGATGGAGAAGTAATACATCGGTGAGCGCCCTGCTAATGAAAGGTTTAATAACAAGAGTGGGTAATGGGGATACTATTAGAGTATGGTCTGACTCTTGGATTCCTGATACATTACCAAGACCGGCGAGGAGTACAGACCCCATTTTATATGCGGATTTAAGAGTATCAGATCTGATTGATACCCGATCTCATCTCTGGAAAGAACCTTTAGTCAGACAATTGTTCACACCATATGATGCAAATCTTATTTTGGGAATACATATCCCACGCTCACCTACCACTGACAGCTTTGGGTGGCACTTTACCAAGTCTGGTGCTTACACTGTACGGTCCGGATACTGGGCAGAGAGAAATATTGCTCAATACTCTATGCCTTCTTATGGTCCACATATATTAGATTTACAAAATAAAGTCTGGAAAATCGATGCTCCCCAGAAACTAAAACATTTCATGTGGCGAGCTTTATCTAGCCAACTAGCGGTGAAGCAAAATCTAGCAAAACGGGGTATTCGATGTGATCCTCAATGTGACTGTTGCGGATCTGGTGAAGAAACAATAAATCATGTGCTTTTCGAATGCCCTCCTGCACAACAAGTGTGGGCGTTATCAAAACTCCCAAGTGGCTTGAACTTCCCAAGTGGATCAGTTTTCTCTAATTTCGATTATCTTTTTTGGCGTTTACTTGATAGAGAGGGTGCCAGATATTATCCATGGATTCTATGGTATCTCTGGAAAACAAGAAATGACAAAGTCTTCAAGAATAGTAATAAAGATCCTAGAAGTATAATTTTGGACGCTGAAGCTAATGCTTGGATCTTGACACATAAAGATAACAATGAACCAAGGGGCGAGATGCCAATCGCTGCTGATTCGAAAGATGCTATAATTTCTAGGCCCATTTCGACAAATCCGGCATTCACAGAGTACAGATGTATGGTTGATGCATCTTGGAAGGATTCAGATCTATTCACAGGACTGGGTTGGTTCTGCTTTCCCTTTGAGTACGGGGGAGTTAATCTAGGCACCCAAAGTATTAGGTAGAGTCTCTCACCACTTCATGCTGAATTTGAGGCGCTTCTTTGGGCTATGACGAGCCTGGCAGGTCTTCAACTTTTGGAAGTGGAGTTTCTAGTGGACTGTGTTGGACTGGTGAAGATGATTGAGGAACCGTCTGCACGACCAGCTTTTCAACCTTATTTGGAGGATTTCTCGTGTCTTAGGAGTGCTTTCAGGCGGTGTTCTCTGATGGCGATTCCTCGTGCCTTTAACTACAAGACCGATTTCCTAACTCGCAGTGTCAGAAGTTTGGCTAGAAATCATGTATTTGTAAACAATGTTCCTATCTTTGGACTATACCTTTCTCTTTAATGAGTTAAGTTGACAAAAAAAAAAAAAAAAAAAATTTCTGCTATAATAAATAAATACCAACATTAATCATTGCAAGAAGTTAACTATCAATAGTTCATAATATAACACAGACCAAGTTTGTCAATGAGCCATTTATTTTTTGTGCTCAAGAGTATGATTTGATCAACAAATTTCTTTTTTATAGTACACCAACGAAGTACAATTATTCACAAAAAATAAAGCTATTATTTTACATAAGTAATGATTTTGATTTTTTTTAGCAGTAAATGCAAATACATAGAGTAATAAAAAAACTCACACGCCATGGGTATCAAACTATCAATTTCAAAGAATATTTTTTAAGACTGACCCATGATTTAGATTACAAAACCAAAGTAGCCAATCACTCTTAACAAGTAAGAAACAAGATCTAGATGTGAGTTTGTCATAATCCCACTAAAAAAGGATTTTCTGATATGAAGTGTTTTACAAAGCAAAATACAGAAAGGAATCCTCAAATCCTAAGTCACAAAATGTATATGTGTCAAACAAATAGAAAACTTATTGGTGAAGCAATTTAGTTAAGGTGATGAGTAATAGATAATTTTTTGTCTTCTTCAATTCTGCAATTTTAGGTGTTGTCGATGAAAGAATCATGAACATAAAAACCATACAAATTAAATACCACAAGAGAGGGTTTCACCAAGTATGAATCATAATGCAAACCTGATTCCTTAAAGAAAACAAATTGACTAAAACAGTAACCATATGAATAAGACAATTTCTAATAAACAACAAATAAGTCAGGTCAATTGAATGTCCTTAGGCATAATCGTGACCCTCTTGTGTGTGTTGCACATATATTCGTATTTTCGAACATACACAATAATAGAAAACATCTTGGTTTTGCTTTAGTATTTCAATAGTTTTATAATGATGGATTTTATCAAAAGGATATAAGGATTTCCAAAAAAACACAATTATAGAAAATTCAAAGTCAGTTTCAAAAAGATAGAAACGAATGGCCAGCATTCTCACAGTACTTGGAGGAGTTTGATAGACTCAAAGACTTTTTCTAACTTTTCCCTTCATCAGATTTTCCGAATGATCAATAAAGAAACAAATTGGTTAACTTGTAGTCTTTGAAGTTTATCTATATAAACCATTTGCATAAGTCTTGACGTTTAAAATTAATATAATATGTATACATATATATATATATATATTAACAAAAATAGAAACAACAATAGTTCTTTTTCCCTTTTTAATGATAATTTTTAATGATAATGTTTAATAAATGATTGTTCAATAAATAAAATATTTCTAACATCAGAAGAAAAAAATCTAATACTAATAATCAAGATATTACATAGTTAATAATAATAAAAGTTATTAAAAAAAACTATATAATAAAAGATCAAAAAAATATACTAAAGATAAATTGCAATGAAAAGACACAATAAAATAAGACATTTTTCCTATGTAAAGTTACAATGAAAAAACATAATCATAGAAAAAATGATATCTTTCCAAGTGTAATTTCCAACATATGAGAAGTTGTAACTTTTAAAACTAAATCAACTAAATAATAAAAGATAAAAATTTATGAATGAGAAGTTATTATGAAAAAATAAACAATAAAGAAAGCATCTTGGATTTGTATTGGTATTTCAATAGTTTTAAAATGATGGCTTTTATAAAAAGATAAATGGATTTCCACAAAAAAAAAACAAAATTATAAAACCTTCAAAACTAGTTAAAAAAAAGAATGAAAACAGTAATACAATAAAGAGACTTTGAAAAAATATTAATTTAGAGAGGTATTAATTTAGCTATAAATTAATATTATTAATTTATAGTATTTTTAGCTGTCAAATTTTTTTTTAAAAAAAAAAGATAAATCAAAACCATTTTTATATTCACGTCTTGAAGGTTATAAATTTTATAATTATGGAACTAAAATTTTTATATTTTAAAAAACAATATTTTTGACCATAGATTACAAATACTATATATATATATATATATATATATATATTCAAATTTATGATTAATGACATCAACAATCTTATTTCAATAACCTATAATACTATTACAATGAAAATGATACATATTAAAAAAATTAATACTTAAAGGAATTTTAATTATTTTTATAACATGTTATATAGTTACCATCATAGTTTGAAAATAGAACATAATAACTGTTTTATAGAGTTGAACTCTAGGAAAAAATTCATTTTTAAAAATCATACATTAATATATCAACTTTTATATATATATATATATAT
>OVAX01003554.1:0-18756 GCA_900406405.1 Lepidium africanum | reverse complement strand
CGAGTTGATACTCCAACAATCTTGTCGAGTTCAAAACTTAGAAATATTTGTCAATTGTTTCTCGTGGACCGAAGTAGAATCTCGGATCCAACTCCAACAATTATCCCCCCAAACTCGGAAAATAATAGTGGAATTTTTGAGTTGGAAAGTTTACCTATTTCTAGAATCTTCGGTCCACGTGTCAGTCTGTGATTGGGTTACTCTGGCGGTGTTCTGAGTTTTAATCCGTTGGGTAATAATTACTGTTTCGGCGTCGCTTTGGCTTCCGGTAAATTTCTATAAATACCGTGTTTTTTCCTGTTTTACCATTCACTTCACTTCTCCGAAAAAAATCTTCTTTAACTTTTGTACTCGCTCTCTTTTAAAGTTTTTACTTCCGACTTTAAATACATTAAGTTTTTCGAAACTCCTCTCTTTAAGAAATTGGGTCTTGACGATTTCTGACTCCCAAATGTTGAAGAAGGTCTGAATGCTGCTCCCGACGAGATGAATACTCGTCCTTATGGAGGCTCTTCCAGAATTACTAGATCCTCTTCGGTCCCGACTCGGGATATTGCTGAGGTTCCTTTGGGTCCAGGTTCGGGTCGCGGCAATTTGCAACCTGCAAAGAGACTAAAGGTTGGTCCCTTTAAGATTACTTCTTCTGTAAGCGCTTCTAGAGGCGACTCTTCTAGTGCCTTGAGAACGAGAGGAAGGAACTCTTCCGACTTCTGTTTCTCTCACAACCACTCTGACCCGAGATCAATTTTGGAATCTCGTATAGAGTGTACTGATCTGTTCTTGGATTGGCTTGCTTAAGTTGACTCCAATGCTAACACACCTTGCCGAATCTATTAAGTCGATGTTGACGAGTTCAATAGTCGATTGATCTGGCTTCTCGGGAACGGGAGGTTCTAAAATTGCTTTACCACTGACTGACGCCGTGATTATACACGATTTATTCCGTAGTTTTAACTCGGCGATGAAACAAGTCCGAGACATCTTCTGATCTACTCGAAGATGATAGCTTGATGATAGCTTGATGGACCNCACGATTTATTCCGTAGTTTTAACTCGGCGATGAAACAAGTCCGAGACATCTTCTGATCTACCCGAAGATGATAGCTTGATGATAGCTTGATGGACCAGCTTTCATTGCGTGAATCCACGGTGTTCCCAAGATAATGTTGTAAATTGGTGGTTTGTCTACCACTAAGAACTTGATCGCCCTTGTTATCCCGGCAACTCGGATTGCTAGCTTGACTGGTTCTATGGCATGGATTGTGCTTCCATCGAATGCAGTCATTATTCTATCAACTCGTTTACGTCGGACGTTTGGTAGTTCCATCCTGTCCAACGTCTTCTTGAAAATTAAATCTATTGAACTGCCAGTATTGATAAGTACACTAGATACGTCGTAATCGGCAACTCTAAGTTTTACGACTAGCATGTCATTATGTAGGAAGCATACTCCATCGACATCCTTTGCCATGGATGTTATTTTAGAGTCTATAGTTCCCACATTTTGAGCGGTTTGTTCGAGGTTGACTGCCGCTACAACTTTTTGCTCATACTTCTTTAACAATCTTATCGTGTCGTCACAGAATCGTAATCCTCCCATGATTACATTAACGTGACCTCTCGGAGACCCCGACTCGGTAGTCTCCTCTTCTTCCCTTGGTTATTTAGACTTTCTTTGGTGTTGTTATTCTGGTTTCCTGCTTTGTAGGCTGCATCTCGATTCGGCTTCTTTCCACTTTTGCGCTTTAAATTTTTGAGTTTCTTCTTCTAAGACGTTCAACTCTCCTTTGCTGAACTTCTTAGCAAGCAGTTCTTGCAACTGTATGCACTTTAAGGTCGAATGACTTGTTCTATTATGGCACACACAATACTCGTTTCAGTTGTAAGTGTTGTTAAATGGTCTCTTACAAACCAGGTTGCCAGTTTCCCCGACTTGAAAAGCTATTACTGATATTGCTTTTCCTGTATAGTTATGTTGTCTTGCCTCTTGATATTCTTCTTTAGATTCTTTTACCCTTGAATATCGCTGAGTTTTTTGAGTTTTTGAGAGGATCTATTTTTCCTCTACGTACTCGGCATGTCTTGCTGCTCTGCAAAGGGCATCCGAGATCGTAGTTGGTCGATTCATGAAAAGGTCTCTTTGTAAGGCTTCATTGGTAACCATTTTGGTTCTTAGAGCCTCAATTGCCATGTCGTCGCTGACCTTAGCCTTCGGTTGAATTTCCCTGAAACGTCCGAGATACGACTTTAAAGACTCGTCGAATCTTTGCTTTAGAGAGCGTAACTCTGCCGTAGAAGTGTCTTGGTTAAAAAACAGAGTGTATTGCTTCATGAACAACTCAACAACTTGATTGAAACTTTCAATCGATCCTGTGGATAACTTGGTGAACCAAACCAACGCATCTTCGGTTAAGTTTTCAGCAAAAAGTTGATAGTACGCTGCATCTTCCGGGTCATGATTGTAATTCGTCTCATTCATCATGACGTTGAACACACTCATGAACTCCAACGGGTTGGTGGTTCTGTTATACGAAGGATAATGTAGTCTCGGTCCTCTATTTACCGAAACTCTCTTTAGTCTTGGCGAGAATAGAGAATTACAGGTTTGAGCTAGGATTCGCCCAATCTCCGGTGTCGAGCTGGTTTCTTGATGGAATTGTGACCTCATGTCTTTCATCATTCTGAATATGGTTGCCACGTCCAATGTTGCTGGTACTTGTTGCACTAGGGCACGTTGCATCATGGGTTGTCCTAGTCCTGAGACGTTGGTGAGCTGTGGACTCGGTGTATTTCCGAATAGATTCCTTTGCACATTGGCCAATATCTCCTTGTTTGGCCTATTAGTTTGTGCATAGGGAAGGATACTCCCGTTTATCTGAGACTCGAGTCTGTCAAATATTTTAGCATTCCTTCGATTTGTTGTGTCGTATTGCACTATTAAGTTGTGCACCATGGTCTCAAGGGATGATGGCCCTGCATGTGGCCATGGGAGTGCACTGACTTCTCGAGATTCCTCTCGATTGTCCTCCTGAGTTTGCACTAAGTTCAAAGTTGATCCAAGAGTTGGATCAATTTATTCGTGGAGGTCAAGGTTCATCCTTTTTGGAGTTGATGGTGATTTCATTTTCAGCCATCCTTGCTTGTTAGCTTTCACTTCTTTCTTCTGCGTAAAAAAGTCCTTCTATGTCTTCCCCACAAACGACGCCAACTGTTCGAACTGGATTGGACACAAGGGTTCCAAATCCTGATTCTGATTTTAGAGAGGGAAGAGATGGGCAAAGATTCTTGAGTAAGTATGAAGAAGAAGTAGATTGTCAAAAGTAAGGATTGCTGAGTTCAGTTGTATTGCTTAATGTGTGATGACAAAAAGCCGATCCTTCGTTCCAAGGATCCGCTCTTCTATTTATAAATCATAGAGGCGGTTACAAAGTGATTTTAAATAGGAAATATTACAATTTGTTTAGATTCGATGTTATCTAGAAGATCTTAACTAGATTTTCGGAAATTTTTCATATCGGAATAGGAAAATTTCTATTTCTTTGGTTGATGATATGTCTTCTGACTTCCTTCATGCTTTACGCTCCTACGGGAAGGAATTCTTCCGAGTTGACAGAGGATTTCCGAGTTGATATTTCAAGAGTCTTGCCGAGTTCAAGACTTAGAGATTTTTGTCCATTGTTTCATGTAGACCAAAGTAGAATCTCGGATCCACCTCCAACACATACTATATACAATGTTAACATACTTTCATGATTTACAGTTTTTCTTGATACAAATTCATATAAGTGAAAATATATCATCAGATCCATTACCAAATTTTCTTAGAAGTAATATTGACAACAGAAAAATTAAGCTTGTTTCATTGTAATGAAACTTAAGACAATGAAATGAAATCAAATGCATTATTCAGTTAAAGCTCGTATTGTTTCATGGTATGGAGTTTTATGTACAATCAGGGTTGAATATTGCTATTGCCGAATATTGTTAACTTGACATTACCATTCATGCTTCCATTAATTTTATAGTCTCTTTCCTTGAAAGAAAAAAATAGAGCAATTATAGTGAATGACACACAATAACTTCATATTTGCAAAATTTATAGGGAAACGAATAGTAATTTTTTTTTTTTTTAAATACCACAATACCCTTATTTTATAATTTTATTACTTGTTGATGATAAGCATTGCTAACAATATTATTGTGAGTTTATAATTTGTGTTATATGGTTATCTTCAAATTTTTTGTAATATATTTATAATTATCTTCCTAAATCCTCTATCAGTAATTTACATAATTGTTATCGTCTATAATTTACATTATACTGGTAACTATATCATTACTATATAAAATACATTATTATTAGATCATTAACTCCTATTATTTCTTCTCTTTCTCCCCATTATTTATATATTTCCAATTTTTTATCTTGACAAACAAAATATTATCAATCTAAATTACTTGTTATCTTCACTTATATTGTATGCAAAACAAAAAAAGGGCAATAACGTAAACGATTGTTAGATATTTAATTTTGAAGTTTTCACTGTCAAATTCTTAATTTTTCAATTATTGAGTGTTATTGAGCCAATTCATCCAAAAAAATATGTATAATAAGTATCATCATTTATATTTGTGAAATTGTTACTTCAATTTCTAAATCAAAATGAATTTAGCCAATTCTACATCAAATCACTTCTTCCTTTTGAAAAAAAAAATCATTCCTCTTTCTTTTGTTTGGATACTATATAAATATCTCCTCTTTATTTATTTGGAGTTTTTCGTTTTGTTTTTCCATGTTTTCTACAACTTTTAATCTCAATAAATATCAATAACCCAAATACATAAAACTTCTCTATCAACTTTTAATTTTGATCCAATAAATCCAGAAACAAGTAACTATAATAACTTGCCAACAAGATGATTCAAACCTTGTGATAAGAATAGTGAAATTGCTATGCCTTCATTTTCTTATATTTTGATTTTTCTATAGTTTTCCAAAATTTATATCTCTACTCGTATTTTTTTCTTTTAGATGATATGCCATAGCCGAAGATTTGTTCTTGGTTATTCTCTTGGATGCGTCTGTCATTGTTGCCTCTTATTGCTTGGTGTAAACTTGTTGGAGTCGGTTTCAAAAGTTTTGTCCTTGCTGCTTTATCTGCCTTCTCTGCTATTGGTTTTAGCTACAGTTTGATGTTCTCTATAGGCCCTCCATGATTGTAGGTGTCCTATTTGGTGGTTTGTTCGCATGGTTTTGTGCAGGTTATGGCGCCTCCCATCTGCCTATAAATTAGTTGCAAGCTTCTCTCATGGTTCTTTGGTTTATTTCATGATTCTATGAGGTAGTTTTGATCATTTGTGCTTTACTCTTCAATTTTTCTCTATTAGTTTTCCTTTGTCTAGGACTATACTTCCTTTATTTGGACTATGCTTTCGAAGATATAATGTATTTCTCCGGCTCCAGTCTATTTTTTACTCACTGTATTTGTTCTCGTTATTTCTAATATTATTAGATGAAAAAAATATAGAATATAGTACACAAAATAAACAAAAGTGGGGACCTCGTATTAAGAACGTGTGGACTCCCGAGTTTGGTATCAATTAATAGTTTGGCAACCCCAGTTACAATGAATAGTCAAAACTTTTTTAGTCCTACTACATTCCAAACTCTATATATCCATACATTCATACAATGTAACACTTATCGTCAAACTTATTCATTCACAACACCCTTTCAAGGTTAGAAATCATTCTTCATTTGCTTATTGGTTTGTTTTATCGCCATCTTATCTTCAAATATTTCACATTTTTTGTTATTCAGATCATGATCTTTTTCTTTCCCTGTTTTTCTTTGTTTGTAGGAAATAATATGAGAAATTGACATTTAAAAGACTTTATTCCAAGTTGGAAAGAAAGTGAATTTGATAGATAGATAGGTTCTGAATCTTTCGTTGTGAAATATAAAAGAGTCAAAAAAATTATCAAAAAAAATNTGAGAAATTGACATTTAAAAGACTTTATTCCAAGTTGGAAAGAAAGTGAATTTGATAGATAGGTTCTGAATCTTTCGTTGTGAAATATAAAAGAGTCAAAAAAATTATCAAAAAAAAATATATATCAAAGAGTTTTGTGTAAAAAGGATACAAAACAATTATAATTGGAATCATTAAAATGTCGAGAAAGTACGGTCCACGGATATGCGTGTCGTGTCGGCCTGTTGGGTCTTTGAAATCAAATATGAGTTTTGTGTTTGTGCTTACTTTTACGCGTATAATGAGTTTTTTAAGCCAATCATATCACGACACCATTTTGTTACATTCCGTCGGTTTGGGGTTTTAAAGCCAAACCCCGAAGTAACCCATCTGAAAATTCAAACCTTAATTTTTTGAAATTGTAATGTATACTTTCCTGATAAAAAATTTAACTCATTTCTTATAGTTTGGAAATTTAATAATAGTAAATAATTACAAAAACTCTTCAAAGTTTTTTGGTAGAGAATTATATAAAATTTATGTTTTCGTTTATAATCGAATGTAGTCAAAATTTACAAATAGTTTTTTTTTGGTCGTCCAAAATTAAAAGTGTTTATTTATTTGAAAGAAAGTAATGAAGACAAAAAGATTTGAGCTTTTCGTATAATTTTTCTGCTGCTGCACCTAAATTGACGCCCAGAAAATTCTTCTGGTAACCAAACCAAAAAGCCTACGCTTGCTTTTCAAATTCTTAAGGCAAAAAGTCGAAGCTAGCGATTTAAGAAACGATACAAATCACTCCTTTTGATTCTAATATCGCGTTTTCTCTTCTTTTTTTTTCTCTCACGTTTTTAGCGTATCTCTCTGGGTTTGTTTTTGTCTCTAGACAGAGGCGATCACGGGGTTTTACACCTCTTCGTGTCTCTCGAATTTCTCGATAAGGGTTTTGTGTTTGTGTGTGTGTGAACCCGATTTTCTCGTGTGTTTCACTGGTTCGCAGGATCTCGTTGTGCCTTTTGATTAGTAATACAGGTTCGTCTGTCGATTTTTCATGTGATGCTGTAGATTGTTTTATAGTTTTTCTCTTTTTCCGTGAATGGTTGCTGAAGAAAAACTTTAATAATTTGAGGAATTTTTGCTTTATCTGTTTTGGGGAATTATCATTTCTTGATTTCGAGCTGTAGGTTGCTTTTAGTATTTAGTCTTATGGCTGCTTTTGTGAATGATATCGATATATTGGTTTAAAACCTTAACATTAACGGTTATAGTGTTCTTTAATCAAAGTGATACAGAGCTGACTTAATCCCAGGTTTAAAAATTCTTCTTTTGTTTTTGTCTTGTAATCTAAGTAAAGTGTTCTGTTTTCTGTAGACGACTGACTTGTAAATCGTAATACATGTTCTGTGATTGCTCTCCTAGTTTTGGGGAGGTTTGTTTTGCCTTCTGTCAAAGGGAAGCACATGATGTTTTCCTTGTTAATGGCATTTACTTGCAATTGTGATCATCGTTAAGGGGGAATGATCTATTGGTTTGTGTTGACTTATTGATAAATTGTTCTGGTCAATAGTTTGGTATTGAAGCCTTTTTGGCCTGGTTGGTTCAGAAGCACTATATTGTATGAATATGTGTAGCTTTTACGACAATGACTTACTTTTTTGACAAAGAATTTAATTAAAGTGTGATGATGACCAAATTGTCTAATAAAAAGGCGATCCTAGTCTGTTTGGCCATGTGTATCTTCTTCTTGTTGACAGTGAACTTTATTCTAAAAGCTCTCCTTTTTTGTTCTTTTAGATACTCTTGGTGTTAAGCATAGCAGGTTCCCTGGCTTCTCTACTGTCAGGAGGAGCCTTGCGTCTTGGAGTTTAACACAGTAGAGAGAAACCCAGTGGGTGATTTTTGAAACTTCTTCTTTATTGAGTGTTGCACATTTTTGCCGTGAATCTACAACCAGAAGATTTAGAAAACGATATGGGAATCTTTTCACGGAGGTCAGAAACTTGTCTCTCTTTGTATTCTTAACGAAGTCAATGCGATGAATTCTTTGGTCTGTCTATCAAAGAAGGTGCAGTGATCCTAACTCTTACTCTTTCAGTTCAATTAGTAGGAAATCAACAGATGGAATGAAGGTCATTACAGCAGCATTTTTTGGAATAACTTTCGGTTTTCTGGTTGGAATATCTTTTCCATCATTATCAGTCACTAAGGTTCTGGAATCAACCTCTTATCTTTCTTTTCTGTGTGTTTATTAGATTGTTTTCCTTGTTTATTTACGAGCATTTGTTCTCATATTCCAGGTGAGTCTCCCAACATATTTTCTTCCTTCAAAGGATCTCTCATATATAGAGGAAAAGGGTTCGAAAATTGCAACTCCAGAAAGCCATAAAGCTTGGTCATCATTAAAGGGTAACGATAGCAGCTCATCCGGTCCAATAGACAAATCAAAGGCATGTTTTAATTCTTTTTTAAGTTTATGACTTGGAATGTTTACATTATTTATACAAGTATGGTCTACCCCTACCCATCCATACTACTATATGCAACTATGATTCATCCTCAATGATTCAAGACGTCAGACTAGTTTTGAACTCCAAAACATGGGACTATGTAATAGAGGTTTTCTTGGTGGTTTACATAGTCTAGTCATTTAGATTTCACCTTTTCAGACATGAAGGAAGCTCAATATGCATAGAGCATGTATTTGTTAACGTTTTGTTTTCTTTTGTGAGTGTGTTTTCATGATCAATGGTATTAGATCTGTCCATGTTTTCAACTTTTATTTTTGTCTTTTTTGCAGATATGGGTCCCTTCAAATCCTCGTGGTGCTGAAATGTTGCCACCGGGTATGATTGCTGCTGAATCAGACTTCTATCTGCGCAGATTATGGGGGCTACCACATGAGGTTGTGCGCAATCCATTCATTATAAATATCATCAAAACCTTTATTTTAGCTGCTTTACTTGATATACAAAAACAGGTATTTTTTTACATACTGTATTTACTTCTTTAGGATTTGACCAGCGAACCAAGATACCTCGCAACGTTTACTGTGGGTGTTAATCAAAAGGCAAATATCAATGCTTGTGTCAAGAAGGTTGGTCCATTTCCTTTTTTTGATGTTTTGTTGTCTAAATTATCACGTCATATTTGATATATGATTGATTGTCTTCTTAACAGTTTTCAGAGAACTTCACTATTGTCCTGTTTCATTATGATGGCCTGGTAACCGAGTGGGATGAATTTGAATGGTCAAAGAGTGCTATACACATTAGTGTGCGAAAGCAGACAAAATGGTACCAACATCTTATCAACCTCTGAAATTTTTATGGTAGAGAAAACTACTGACTCTTGCACCTGGAAATATTTTAGGTGGTATGCAAAGAGGTTTTTGCACCCTGATATTGTAGCACGATATGAATATATATTCATCTGGGATGAAGACCTTGGTGTCGAGCATTTTAATGCAGAAGAGTAATTTATTAAACCTTTACATAGTTTCCCTTTTTCTTGTTTCCACCTGAAAAGACAGGTTCCTTCCATTTCATGTTATCTGTTGTGTTCATCTCTGTTACCTGTTTCTAGGTACATAAAGATGGTGAAGAAGCATGGCCTGGAGATTTCCCAACCTGGCCTGGAACCAAACCACGGGACAACGTGGCAGATGACAAAGAGACGAGGAGATGTGGAAGTCCACAAGTATGACAGACAAAAATCTCTCAATATCTGGCTATATTTACTTATGTGTATAAATGATCTTAACAAAATGATGGCTTTTAATCTTATCAGGAAAACAGAAGAAAAACCTGGATGGTGTTCAGATCCTCATCTCCCTCCATGTGCTGGGTATGTAAAAATCTTTCTTTCTGCCTATTTTGAGTTAATTTCTGTTTATAACAGGAACTAACTTTTCTCTCACCTCTGTATCATTGACGCAGATTCGTTGAGATCATGGCTCCTGTATTTTCAAGAGACGCCTGGCGATGTGTGTGGCACATGATCCAGGTTCCTTACTACCTCAACTGCTTGTTCAATCTTCATTCATTTCCCTCTCCTTCTCGAACTTCTTTTCTTGTCAGTCTTAGTTATATGTGTTGCCTAAACTGTTGACAGAATGATTTGGTTCACGGTTGGGGCCTTGACTTTGCACTCAGAAGATGTGCTGAGGTAAGAAAGAGATACTTGCAGTTTGTTGTTTGTCATGCAAAAGACAGGGTTACATGGTTTTAATACATCTTCTGTTGTATAACAAAGTTGCGTATATTTTGCACTGAAATGCAGCCTGCACACGAGAAGATAGGAGTAGTAGATTCTCAATGGGTCGTTCATCAATCTCTTCCTTCCCTCGGTTCCCAAGTAAACCCCCATAAAACTCTCTCGAAGTCCTACTTTTTTTCTCTTCTTGTTCTAACAATCAGTTCGCTTACATTTCTGATTCTTTTTTACTTGCTGTAGGGTGAGTCGACAGACGGTAAAGCGCCATGGCAAGGGGTAACAAAGCTTTCTCTCTCTCTGAGTGTGTGTGTTGCGAGGAAGACGCTTAAGTTATGCAACAACTGACTTTAATGTGTTTCTGTGTGGTTTTGCAGGTGAGGGATAGATGCAAAAAGGAATGGACCATGTTCCAGAGTAGAATGGCTAACGCAGAGAAGGATTATTTTAAATCTTTAGAAGTGGAAGGTTCCTCCAATTCAACAGCAACCACCATTTGAGTAGGAGAGTTCTTAGTAGCCGCTCGCTGACAAATTCAGTTTTACAAAGTGTTTTCCATTTACATATAGAGGCTCTGTATATGTTAATGTCGTAGATATAATCAACTCTTGTTAAACATCACTTTACATTAAATAAACAAAAAGATGAATGTCATTTGATTCATTAAAGCTGTTATACACCTAGTGTTATTACTTTATCGACAAGTAAATTGTGAACTGAGTATGTAAAAGAGCAGGTCCTGGCTTGTTGAATTTCATGGATCAGTTGAGTCACACGTGTCTGTTTCTTGACGCAAAGCACTGATCAAAACCACGTGTCAGTAACTTTCTTCATACAGTCACAATCATGAGTTGCTCTTAAACCTTACGCGCAATGCCACGCGTTTAGACCGAGAGTTAGTAAAATATCTAGAGGATTAGCATTAGTGGCTGCATCAACATTAAGTAACTTCCTCTGTCTCTGAAGCTTTTGAAGATTCCAGAAAGATAGTCTATTTGGGAAAAAAAGAAAAGAAGAATGGGTCTTTCCTATTACCCAACAGCCTCAGATGGAGTAGTTCCAATGCTGGTCATGAACACAGTTGTTTCAGTGTCTCTGTTGAAGAACATGGTAAGATCTCTGCTTCACGTGGTGAGATCTGCGACTAATGAAGCAAGGAACATGGAGGATGCCTTAGAGAATGAGGATCCGGAGAGAAGAGGAAGAAGAAGAAGAATCACAATCACACACTTCGAATCTCTGTGTGGGAACAGAGGAAGAAGGAAGGAGAGAGCAGCTATGGAGTGTTGTGTGTGTCTTTGTAGGTTCAATGAAGAGGAAGAAGTGAGTGAGTTAGTGTCTTGCAAACATTTCTTTCACACTGCTTGTCTTGATAAATGGTTTGGTAATAATCACACCACATGTCCTCTTTGCAGATCCATCTTTTAGTTATGGATCATGATCTACTTTCCCTTTATGCCCTTTTACCAATTTTTCAATGTTTTCTAGTTTCTATTTTAAGAAACTAAGATTCTGTTGTGGATCCAATTTGTTAGTTTGGAAGTTTTTTTTTCTTTAACTAATAAAAGTTCCTTTATCTTATGTGATCCATATTAATTAACAACTTGATCATACAGCGATTTTATTATACAAAACTAGAGATGTGACAACTTAAAACATAATCACATATAGTGCATGTAACTATAACTTAGATCATATGCAGTTGCTGAACTTCCAGTGCTTTAGATTGATGAAATTCTCTGCTTCTTTGTCAACATCCTCATCACTTGCTTTCCTCATATGATGTGACGATGACGCCTTCACTACATCATGATTCTCCATAACTTGATGACTCGATTTCTCAGCCATTGAGTTCCTGTAATGATGATGGAGATGGTGACGATGATGATGATGGTGATGACGGTGAGTTTTGTGCTGAAAGAAGGTCTCGAGTACCATTCTTTTTCTATTTAAAGTCTTGTTTGCTTTCCTTTTGTTGCTTGAGATACATTATAAATAATCAGAAAGGACTATATATAAGCTAGGCATGTTTTAGGATTAGAGTTTAAGGATTAAGCAGAATCCGATACCTTTTCTTACTTTAGATCTAATTATTCCAGGTTTGGCCAATATTCTTGAACTATAAAATACATAGCGCACATGTCTATTAATGTAAAAGTTTATGATTTAATAGTCAATAAGAATTTGTATTAGAGATTTGTAAAGGTGTGCCAATAGGTTTTGAGGATAGTTGGTAAGGTATAGATGCCGATGAACAAATAGAAAACTGTAACGATATTTACTGTTAGGTTATTCGAATGAACAAGATACCTGATAATGGATCAAATGGCGTGTTTTGACCGCAACTTTAGTATAGAACATATTTGTACTGTATATGTGTGGATATGTCCTAATCTAAGACCCATCTCTGTTGATGGAAATTGCATCTAATGCTTGCAAAGTTTGACGACTCTTTCTTTTGGAGCTCGTTTTTAACATATTTTTTTGAGGTCAAAGAAGAAGACACTTTGATTTAGTGACAAAAAATAAAAGGAAGACAATTTGATAGCTTTCTCATGGATCTTTTTGTATAAATATAAGACAGATAGCGTATTTATTGACAAATCTGACATTACATCTATTATATACTAAAGGAGGACATATAACTTTAAAGTTTATAAAAAATTACACTTTTATATATCTATTATATCAAAGGAGGATATATAACTTTAAAGTTTATAAAAATTTACACTTTTAAATACTTATTTTAAAAGTTAATTATGGATGAATCAAAAAGGTTAATAAGTCTATTTTTAACCCATATCGGATTGTTTTACATTTTATATGCTTCTTTATGAACTCATTTGAGTTATAAGCAAACACGGGTTAAAAAAATTGCATATTAAAAGAGGATGCATGACTTTAAAGTTTGTAAAAAATTATACTTTTAAACCATCTATTAAAAAGTTAATTATGAATCAAATAAAGGTAATAAGTATATTTTTAACCAATATCGGATCACATCTTTATTAGCCAATTATATCTAACACAAAATATGATTTCTAATAATTATTTTTACTCATACTTTATTTTATCATATTTTTATAGAATAAAATTTGAAAATAACATCACAAAAATTTATGAAACTTTTTAAAAAAAGATTTCTATATTATTCTTTAAAATATGCAAACAGACATATATTGCTCAACATATAAAAAATTATAAATATAAAATATGTTCATATTGCATAAAATTGCATATTTCAATGCATTTAGTTTCTTTATATATACATAAAATATCTATAATATTAATTTATGAGATATATGTTTACTTATGAGTATCTATATATATATGTCTTGAACAACCACAGTTTACAAATATTTATGAGATAAATAAATTAGCAAAGAATAAGATAATAGTAATATTATTATACATATTATTTTTATGTTATTATTAATTATGATCCTATTTTTATTACACATTTAGATATAGTTTGTATATAAAAATAGTAATACGATGAAAACAAGTCAGAAAAATTGGTATTTTACAAACACAATATAAATTATATATTTTGTATATTTTTACAAGTTCATATGAGTTATAAGCGAACAAGAGTTAAAAGTTTGAAAAAAAACAAAAAGTTATGAATTTTTTTGATAAGAGTAATAAGAATATAAAGTAATGACAATATATACATTTGATATTTGTATAAAAGTTATGTTTGATAATTCAATAATAAAAAAACGGGTCATTTATATTAGTTTATCATATGTCATTTGATATTACATATTATTCAATAAAAACAAGTTTTTTAATAGTGATTCATTTAATAAAGAATATGGTTCTTTTGATATTTAATGTTATTTGTTAATAATATAAGTTATTTAATATCACAAATTATTCAATTATTATTATTTATTTGATGTCAATAATTACATGTATATTCGATAATTCTATTAACTATTTTATAAATCTAAATATATAAATAATATTCTAAAGACATTATCCGGTTAAGATCTAGTATTGTTGTTACGTATGATTAGGGTAACTTTGTAACATATATATATATATATATATATTAATAGGATGATTTGTAAAACTTACATTAGAGTTATAACAGTAAGAAGCAGAAGCAATAAGTTTGCATGGGAACCGTAACTTCATGTGTTAAGATTGACTAGTAAAGCGGTGAACATTTAGACACAAAATTATAGAATTAGGTATCATTATAGTAGTGATAATAAGGGTTCATTTTTTTTTTTTCTTTTTTCTGATTAATTTTTTTTTGCTAATTATGGTGTCATTATACCCCTTTGCGAATAAGATGCTTAGACTTGTGGTATAATTATTCTGTTTTGTTCACAATTGATTGATAGACCTAGAAACCTAGAAAACGTGTTATTAGCTTTTAGTATTTTGAGATTTCTTATAAAAAATTCTTCAATTTTTAAAACATGACTTTAATGATAGCAACGCAATCCAGAGATGATCTTCATTTTAATCGTCGACGATTTTAGGACACAATTAAAAAGAAATGTTAGCATCTTTAGACTCATTAGGGTTTTGTACACCATAATCTTATTTATCAAATCATCAGTGTGCAATCAATCATTTCACATATGGAGCTTTAAACTGACAGTATAAACGTTAATAACTTTTATTTAACATAAGCAGAAACAACTCCTTAGTAATCATAAGGTCGTAAAACAAAAGCACTTTTCGTATTGAAGTACTCCCATATTGGTCACGCACATACATCTTACAAATTATAAATTTATTGTTTAGGATACATAATTCTTACTTTTACGTTGAACCGGCAGAGTATTTAGGTGGAGTCTAGAGACCCTTACTTCCCCATCCGCCTTTTCCCATGTTGTCGACTTTCCAGTTCTCCGTAGTCTTCACCACTACTGTACGGCCGGATCCTTGGCCGGGGGGAGACATATGGCCACCGTGGTGCTGCATCCCGTGGCCGCCGTGGTGCTGCATCTCGTAGCCGCCCTGGTGCTTCATCCCGTGGCTTCCATGGTGCTGCATCTCGTGGCCGCTATGGTGATTCATTCCATGGCTGCCGTGGTGCTGCATCTCGTAGCCACCCTGGTGCTTCATCCCGTGGCTACCGTGTTGCTGCATCCCGTGGCCGCCGTAGTGCTCCATTCCGTGGCCGCCCTGGTGCTTCATCTCGTGGCCGCCGCGGTATGCCCTTCCATGCTGACCCTGCCAATGATCATTAACCAAATTTAAAAGTAATAGAAGCATTCGTGTTTATTACACAGAGTCGGTCCAACGCCTCTAAAGGCCTTATATAATCTTAAAGCATGTGTAATGTACTCAAATCTCTGTTTTCCCAAAAGTAAGCTTCAAAATCCCAAGGTCCTTGTTTGATTACGGTTTACAACTTAGGCAATGACCAGAGAAACTCATATTATATATATATANAAAGCATGTGTAATGTACTCAAATCTCTGTTTTCCCAAAAGTAAGCTTCAAAATCCCAAGGTCCTTGTTTGATTACGGTTTACAACTTACAATCAATTGGCAATGACCAGAGAAACTCATATTATATATATATATATAGTAGAATAGAATTATCTTTCTTTCCAATGTGTAACAATTTACAGGATATGTACACTTTCACATGACTCTAGAATCTAAAGTTGTGTATTAATTTATGTGTATACGAACCAGAATCAATAGTTTATTTAACAATATTATAGCATCAAGATTCAAGACTTTCAGTTTATATATATTTTGGAAATATATATATATATATATATATGTTTATATAAAACATAACATGATTGATATGATAAGGTCATCACACAAAAAAAGATAACTTACATTGTGATGAAGCGGAGCCATCGGAGGTGGAGGCATGAAGTTCAAAGGAGGTGGCTGGTGGTGGTAGTTGTTGTTGCTAGAGTGGTGAGTGCGGGTCTCAAAGTACTCCTCAACCTCTGAGTCTTCATCGCAAGACGCCATGTGACTCATATGTAAACGACCATGCTTGGCCGGCTTCATGCGGTGGTCATAGCGTCCTTGACGGTCATAGAAGCCTCCTTCTGTCTCCACATGAGACACGAACTCCTTGCGTTCCTCAAACCCGCAGCCACCACCGCGGTAATCGTTGTGGCCTTGTCCCAACGTAGCAGTCGCTCTGATAAGTTTATCAAGCATTTTTCTTGTGATTTGATTTTCTTTGATGTGGTATGTGATTGAAATCGTTCAGGTGATCTCTGTTTATATACACAGTTCACGTGTGTACATAGTCTAGTGATAATTTAAAATATTGTCTAATATTTTGCAACTATTCGTAAAATGATGGTATGATTGAATCATATTCTCTATTCTACTACCACTATACCGAAAGTTGAGTAGACAGTTTTGTTCTGATTCGGTCGTCGTCTTAATTATTCATCATCCATTTCACTTGGTAGGCATAAAACTGAAACTAAGTCTACTCTACTTTATTTAGGTGTCGAGTTTGGTTCGATTTACTTTTAGTTTATGTGAATTATGTAGCATCAAATACTTGTATCATATTTTGTGCAAGAACGTTATATAAGATATGGAGAACACTTTCATATGAATGGTAAGATACGGAGAACACTTTCTTAAGACTGGTAAGATGTATGTAAGATGTCAAAACACAATTACACAGACGAGTTACTTACTCCACACGAGGCATGGGATGGGTACCATATGATACATGGAAAGTATTTAATGAAGAACTAAGTTCTTGAGACGAGTGCATCTAAAAAAAAGTTTGTACAGCTACAAAATCAGCTACGAATTTCCATCAAATATGCATAGTTTTTTTTTATATAAAAAATACAACGATCAACAATCATTTTCCATAGCAAGGACCATATAACCGAAAACCTACCTAACCCTATTTAGCAGTTTTGGAAGTTAGCTAAAAATTAAATTTTGTCGATCTAATTGTTGACGAAGAAAAAAGCTCCAAAATTTTAAATCCTTACAAAGATAAGAAACTATATGGGAAAAATGTCAACTACACCATGAACTTCCCAAAAGAGTCAAAACAAACACTGAACTATCATGTTTCCAAATTAAACCGTATATTTTACATTGACTTTGATATAAACCCTTAACTTTGTGTTGACCAAGCCAATTAAACCTATCATTAAATGACTTAACATAAATGATTAACTCCTTTAACGTCTGTNATTTTACATTGACTTTGATATAAACCCTTAACTTTGTGTTGACCAAGCCAATTAAACCTATCGTTAAATGACTTAACATAAATGATTAACTCCTTTAACGTCTGTAGTTAACTTCCATTTAATAAAAATATGTGTTTTGATATTAGAAACTTTTTGCCCAATTCCAAATGGTTTTGTTTGGTTATTTCTAATTTAAATTAGTTTACTCTATTAAAATTTGGTTTAATTGGGTTACGTAACTCATCTTCTTCATCAAAGGTAGAAAAGAAATGTTTTTCTCTGATTCACATAGATTTTCAAAGCTGAAATAAAGGATGATTTCTTTCTCCAACATCACAAACATAAAATTGGAATTCTAATTCTCAGAATATCTCTTCTTTCTAACTTAAGAACTATCGGGAATTCATGTTTTTAACCCAAAATCGAAGTCCTAATGCTCAAATTTCTCTCTTTTGTTCTAGATGATCTCTTACGACTTGATAAGGAGAAAACATGTCCTTCAAATTGATAACACTACTTCGTGGTAGTTCTTCTTAAATTTGTCTCAAATTCATTGCTTGTCTCTTTCAAAGCTTTCATTTGTTCAAGATTTGTAATAAAAATAAAAAATCTCAAATGGACTATATTGTCGGAGCTTTAAAATCATCACATCTTATTTCTTACCATTTCTATTTCATTTATACTCTAAAAAGTTCAAATCTAAAATAGAGAAAAAATAACATTCTCTAAATGTAGAAAAAAAATATCATTTTTCTAATTTGGAAGGTGGGTTAGAGTGAAATTTACTCTACAATAGCATTTAAAGAAAAAAAAATAGAAATGGGTTGGATATTCCTCTAAGAAGTCATTAATCCCCATTTCTATACTTCCTTGAATCAATTTCCCAAAATTTTGTCACTTTTCCTTATTGAAATTAACAAATCCTAAGCATTCTAATCGAATTTTATATATCTTATCTTGTATGCTGTTTTTTTTAATATTATCTAGTTGTAAACTTGTAATTATGAGACATGCAGTCAGAACTGTTTCGACAATATTAAAGGCCCTGTGTTGGTAAAACAAAACCGTTTTTTACCAAACTGGTTGAAGAAATATTTTGGACCCTAACTTTTGTTAAAAGAAAATAAAACTTACTAAAAAACAATAGTATGGTGTAAGAAAAAGAACACTTTTATAATAAGAAAATAATAGTATGGTATGAAAAGAACTTTTTTTTGTAATATGATATGTGTATAAAAAATATTAACTTTGTTAGAAAAAAATTAAAGATATTTCTACATTGGGCCCTCTATCTTTTTGGGCCCTGTGACGGATCTCACCTCACATGTGCTTATCCACGGCCCTTCATGCAGTATTGGTTAATGGTACAAATGATCTTCCGAGCAACGAGTTTCTTAAAGAAAAGA
>OVAX01003553.1:0-18770 GCA_900406405.1 Lepidium africanum | reverse complement strand
TAAGCAGAGAGAGCTCGAGACGAAACAGAGGGAACAAGCTGAGGAGATGGCGCGTAAGCAGCAAGAGCTCGAGACAAAACAGCGGGCACAAAAAGAGGAAATGGCTAAATTCCGAGACATGTTCTCGGCANAAGAGCTCGAGACAAAACAGCGGGCACAAGAAGAGGAAATGGCTAAATTCCGAGACATGTTCTCGGCATATTCCCAGATGTTTTCAGACACTCAACCGGGTCCCGGGTAGTAGAGGACAATATTATTAAAAGTATTTTGTTTTCTCAAATCAAAACAATTAATAAATATTTGTATCAATTTACTTTTTTAATCAATTTAATATTTTATAATTTTTTTATTCCAAATTAAATATTTTTTTTTATTTATTAAAAAAATTAAAATTTATATCTGTCGGTTTCCGTCGGTAATAATACCGTCGGTTTCCGTCGGTAATAATACCGTCGGTTTTCGTCGGTAATATAAGTTTCCGACGGTTTTCCGACGGTTCAATTACCGACGGAAGCTGACGGCGGTTTTCCGACAACAACGGTGCGTCGGTTTATTCGTCGGAATCCGTCGGAAATTTTCAGACGTATTCCGACGGTTCTTCCGTCGGAAATGTCCGACGAATTCCTACGGATTCCGACGACCTAAAAATTTCCGACGGAATCTGACGGAATTTGTTTTTCCGACCATGCCGAACCGACGGCTTGTTTCCCGTGACTAAACCGTCGGTAAAGACTGTTTCCGACGGAAAACCGACGGTTTTGGCCGTCGGAAAGAAGCCATTTTTCTTGTAGTGACATATAAACCCCAAAAATTAATCTAGTCACATTGAAGTCCATCTACGAAACCACATAACATTTCTGATGAATTAGCGGATGATATATAGAGACGTGTTCATTACGGGTTAATTTAACTACAGTTGATTTATTTTGCCATTTTGGGAATCGATTTGGTTTTGATCAAATTTGGGCGGGGGAGAAATAAACCGGTCGTGAGTTCGCGAGCTACGGAGAGATCCAGCGATGAGCTGCCGGAGATTCTTCTCGATCCCGGTTTTGTCGGTGGTTCTGGTGATGGGTTTCGTGTATTACGTCACACTCTTCGTTTTCATCGATGATTGGGTTGGTTTAGAAAGCTCAGCTGGGAAATTAAACGCTTTGCTCTTTAGCTTCTTGGCGTCTCTCTGTCTCCTTTCTCTCTCAATTTGCGTTATTGTAGATCCAGGTCGTGTTCCTATATCTTATGCTCCTGATGTTGAGGATTCTGGCTGGTCCAATAGTAATGTAAGCTCCTTGTTTTCTCATCTTAATTTGAAGCATTTGGAGATTTTTTTGGTATGTATTGAAGTCTTCTTTGTAATGTCTGTTTCGTTGAGGTTTTAGAATAAGAAAAGTTAGTTTTTAACTTCTTCAAATTTCACTGATTGAGTTAGGGGAACAAATTCTTATATGTTACTTGGAACTATTGATCATTTTGCTTTGATTTAATTGTTCCCTTGATAGGTTACTGATTCTTAAATATTAGTTGGAGAAGATTAGTTTCTTAGATCTTGAAGATGCTCAATAGGTGAGAGTCGATGGCTTTTTCTCTATGGTGCCACATTAGTAAAGGTTTTAGTGGTGATGTTAGACTTAGGAAGAATGGCTTTAACACTGACTTTTTGATATGATGTTGCTGCATATGTTTTTAAACCCTCGAATTCTAAATTTGTCTCCTCTTGGCGGGCATGGAGTTATATTCTTCTGATTTGATTTTCCGGGTGTTTGATTGAATTTATTAGACTACAGAAGCAAGGAAATGTGATAAGTGCTTTGCATATAAGCCTCCTCGGACTCACCATTGCCGAGTTTGCAGAAGATGCGTCTTGAAGATGGTAGGTACCTTTTAACACTTTTGAGTCTAAATCTTACCAGAACCTTGTGCATGGAGATTTTGAAAATGTTCTTATGTGCATATGTGACAGGACCACCATTGCCTTTGGATAAATAATTGTGTTGGTTATGCAAACTATAAGGCTTTCTTCATTCTTGTGTTCTATGCAACTGTGGCTTCCATCTACTCCACAGTATGCATATCCCAATTCTCAATTCCTCGTTCAAATTCTTTTCTTTTTTGGGTGAGGCTCTCCTCTTATGTGTAAGAATGTCATTTTAGGTGTTGCTGGTTTGTTGCACATTAAAAAATGGAGATACCTATTCGGGAAATGTTCCACTCAAGTTGTTCATTGTGAGTTTGCTGCACTGGGATATCTTCTCTAGCTTCTTCAAAATAAGGCTTTCCTCTCTCATAAACATGTTACTGACAATTACTTCAAGCTGATTTAACATGGAATCACATTCTTTTCTGAAGAATTAGATAACTAGAAATGATTAATTTGTCTGTAAAGAAAGTAACTTACAATTATCAGTCTTTTGTTAATGGTTTAGATTTTCTGTGGAATCTTCATGATCGGACTTAGCATAACACTTGGGACTCTCCTTTGTTGGCACATCTACCTCATCGCACACAATATGACGACCATTGAGGTATACACTCTATTTTTCTGTATTGTATTATATACACGACGTATGAAGGTTTCTTTGCAAACCAATTGACAGTGCGTAAATCGGGAAACTTTTCTTTGTAGCATTATGATTCAAAGCGGGCATTGTGGTTAGCCAGAAAATCAGGACAAAGCTATAGGCATCAATTCGATATTGGCTTTTACAAAAACATCACCTCGGTACTGTTCTCTACATTAACCTCTATCTTATTTGTGTCCCTCACAATGTGAACTAAACACTGTTGTTTCTATCAAATTTCCTTTCTTGGCTTTCTGATAAAAGCTTGACCATAAAAAGTTCCATGCTTCTTACAGGTGTTAGGCCCTAACATGATCAAATGGCTATGCCCCACAGTTAATAGGAATCCTGAAGACGGTCTTAGCTTCTCTGCATCAAGAGACAGCTAGCTAAAAACTTCAGTCACCAATCTCCGGATTCCATTCCAGTTTCAGCTTGGATATGGGTAGTATCAGCCCAACAATTCAATCATACACCTGTACATTTTGCTAGCTCAGAAGCAAAACTCATGTCAATCAGATTTTGGCCGATAAAAATAGAAAGGAAACAGGATTAAAACAAGGTCTTTCGCTTTCAGGAACAGTGTTGATGTGATAGTTTTGTAAGAATAGAAACAGCTTTTATAGTTATCGTTTTGATTTAAAGATTTCTAATGGGTTTTATTGTTACATACAAAAAGTATAGTCGTTTTTCTGCAATTTCTATTAAAACGTTGGAAACGTTTTGGACTTTTCCCAAAAGACTTTTTCTTCTTTGTTTGTATATTGACTATGGAGGTTTCGATTTCACTTTACCGTATTAATGCTAATCTTGTTTTGAGAGTTCTTTCAAACCGTTTCAGTGAAAGAAAATGTCAGAAATTGTAAATTTAAGATCTTTAAACCCAAAGATCTCACCTTTAGTTCCTTCATATTCATATCTCTCCCGTCAAATCTCGAGCTCGTTCTCTCAACAAGGTAAATTCAAATTTCTTTCTTTTCCTAAGAAAATCTGTCTCGTAGCGGAGAGAATCCGAGCAGTCGATGCTCGGAAGCAAGAGCTCGATGATTCTCCGGTCTCGATCGAGCTTGAACTTATCTGTAACGAAAATCACTTCGATCAAGTGATCGAAGAAGCTCACAAGCTCGATGAATCACTTGTAATTGTCTGGTGAGTTTTTAGGTTAGCCCTGAATTTGAATTTGATTACATGAGATTTCAGATCAAATGTATATAGATAGAATTGGAAAAAACAAGAGTACTTGTACTCAGATTCTTCCCATGTTCTTGGAATTTTCATGGTGTATCACTGTTATTAGTTGTCTTGGTCTGTATTCTACTGTATCTGTGTAACTATTCTCTTTTAATTATTGTCTGATTCTGATACCATAAGATGCCAAATTTTCATTCAAGTCTTTGTTCTTTTGTGTTGAAAATGTTTCTTTTTGGTTGGTGAAGATTAGCTAACATGGATTTTGTAGGATGGCAGCTTGGTGCAGGAAATGTATTTATTTAAAACCGAAACTCGAAAAGCTTGCTGCTGAATTCTATCCAAGGTTTTGAGAAAACTTTCTATTCTTGTTTTCTATTGAATATTGATGTGACAGTGAGATTCATGAGAAACTGGTGTGTACTACATTTTGAAACTTGTGGTTTTGCTGATTTCTTTCAGACTTCGGTTTTATCATGTTGATGTCAACTCTGTGCCATACAGACTTGTTTCTCGTGCAGGAGTTACGGTAAGCCTATTCTCTGAATCTTAAATTTTCCTTATAACTCTTTTAGAATCAGTTTTTAATCAGAACTTTGGATTATTGATCGAACAACTACTTAATCTATGTCTGAAACACTGGGGGACACAGAAAATGCCTGCAATACAGGTAATTCAGATATAGACACTTATTAAACCCTCTTGAGAACAATTACTGATCCTGTTTCTTATTCACTCTGCAGCTATGGAGTAATGGCCAGAAGCAAGCTGAGGTTATAGGCGGCCACAAAGCACATTTTGTGGTAAACGAAGTACGGGAAATGATAGAGAACGATTCCATCAGCTAATGGTCTCAAGATTCTGCTCTCTTTTGCACGGATTGTTTTTAACTTTTTTGTTAGATTCCTCATAGTATGTTCAGTTATGTGATTGTACTGTTGATGCAAGTAGTAGAACTAATCTTGTTTTTGATCTGTTCTGTAACTCGAACCTCTGAGTATACACGATGAGAGAAACTAGATTAGTAATTTAGTTCAACGTTTTGTGTTCCCCATCATCTTTTTCACATCAAACATCCAGACAATCTTTAATGAGAAAGATCTATTACCTCGTTTTATTCCCACAGATAAACTGTTATAACATAATCTTTATTAGAAAAAACAGAGTGAATGGGATTATTTTCTGTATATACCAGAGGGAATTGCTCTCTAAAAGTAGTAAAACTAAAGATTCTAAGTTAGTAGAAAGAACAACCATAAATGACATTCAAACTTCACCAACTTTTGTGCGTCCATCATAAGAAAGAGAGCTCGTAAAACACAAAGACTCGATCTCTGCATAGTCTTCTACACAATGGTTTTTAGAACACATGAAGAAGAAAATGTCGGAGGTGGGCTTCACATCCCCTCCTTTGGCCCATGAGAAGACTACCAAAAGGCCCACTTCGACCTCAATCCAGCAAAGCTTATCTCTCCTGCACGCCGAGTTGGGCCTCGACCTAAAACCATCACGGCCCAACTGATACGCATTAGATGCACAGCAGGTAGCTCATTGAGCCAGATCAACGATGCTCGCTAGGCTAACTTCATAGGGGGCGGAGTTACGAGCACGGGATAATCATTACGCCCAGAAGCTTAAATTCAAAAGGCAACACATGAATAGATTATATAAGAAAAGAAAAAGACTGAACAGTTTTACTGTATAGAACATCCTCAAGAGCAATTAATGTGTAATAAAGAAATTCTTCTCTCGGTCTCTCAAACTTTTTTTTGGAACAAAACCACAATTATAACTTATTTTGTAAGCATGACCCAAGTTATCAATTGTAAATTAGAGATTGAGCCTAGCGTCCGTCCAAAAGATTGATGATTCTTACGTTGGAAAGAAGACTATAGTTGTTCTGACACCAAAACTTGGGAAAACACAAACTTACAAATTGTTTATAAGCCAAGTGGTATAAACAACATATAGTATTATTATCTCAGCAAAACTGGATATAATATTTATGTTGGACTATAAATTTACAGCTTTTGTTTCCTTTTATATATATGTTGGAAACTGTTAAGAGACCTAAAAACCTCTCGTGAGGTATTTCGTGAAACCATGTATACTGGTTTTTCCAGACTCTATTGTAATTTTACAGTATAGTAGCCAAACATATCTTGCGAGGACTCCTGCAATTATTGTTATTTTGATTTTTCATTAACCTAAATAGAGACCCTTACATAGCACATAACTTCACAAGACTCTTCTGAAGAATAAAAAGTAATGCGAAGCACAATACTTACTTTGAGTAGAATTAAAATAGAAACATCTCATAACACTACACAAATCACTGTTTGACTAAGCAGTATGGTAAAAATCAAAACTTCATGTGATCTTCGGTGAGAACAGTCTACCACTATGATTGAATATCATGAATAGTTAATCTGGTAACGAAACCACCTCGTAAAACTTTCAAAATATATCAATTAACAGAACATATCACTTCATTTAACAAAGACCAATGCAACAACATAATGTATAATAAGATAGGTAAGAGGTGGTGACATAGGAGGAACAATCCTGTTTCACAAAAGGGTGTCTTAAACCTAGGAGGAACACAAATCCGGTAATACATTATATTAAAGAACAAAAGAAATTATGATGCAAACAGGTCGAGACATATGATTGTTGGCCCGAGTAAGTATATCTGGAGTGGAAAACCAAGCTGATCCAGGCTTCATGTACAAGTCCGCTCCAAGCATACAATCAATGTGTAGGGTGACACAACAATACTCGTCACACCTATAAAACTGGTCTTTTGGATCTATTTTTCCCTCACAAATTTCACACCAATAAGTCATGGCACTTGTTTTCTCCCCCATAAAAAAGAGTAAGCACATGCTTATCATGCTTATACTTCACTTTTTGAGGTAAAGTAGCACATCCAAAACACAAAGCAAAGTCACACTCCTCCTCAACGCAATTGAATGTTTCATGTGTAGAACAATGCCTTGAGTTTTTGCAAACCGAACAAATTCTTCTCTCTTTTCTTTCTTCTGGTTTGGATGTGAGGAACAAAGAATGCTTATGACTTGGATATTCTAGCGGCTCAGAAATTGTGCCGCATCCCACATGTACCACAAAACGACATCCTTCTTTATCGCATCTACATAAGTAACCAGCTGTGCACAGCGACGGACAAGCTGAACAGTGAGCACTACATATGGGTTTGGTAGCGCCATTCACTAAAGTCAGTACATGTGGTATTTTGCGGGGATAATGTGCACATTTCTCGTGGAGAATGAAATCACACTTCATACAAGAGTAGATGTTACCGAAGTAGATTGGCATAATGCATGCTTCACACAACTTATTCTCGTCATAATCTCTTCCTATGTTCTCATCAAGTCTCAGATAATGATTTTGATGACTGAAATGCTCTATGATTCCTTCGCTTATCGTCACAAAAGCGAAAGTTCTTCTTCTTCAACTTCTTCTGGCACTCCCTCGAGGTCTATACCATCCCACACATTGCTCTGTGTGCCACATCTTGTATGTACCACATACAAACATTCCTTCTTGATGCAAGAATATCCCCCATAATCATTGTTGACTTTTCTGCGACAGATATAACAAGACAGATCTCCTCGGCCAAAAGAAAAGGTAAAATAGATACGATGGTGATGGCGAGATATCTTTATGACGCGTGGTAAGTTGATAGACTTTTGATGGATCACAAAGTCACACGGAGGACATATATATATTGGACAACTTGAATGTGTTAAGGCGCGTACACTGCAATTTAAAGAAGTCAATCTTGGGACAGAGCAAGTATATGTTGTTCATGCCACTTTGAATGGTCTATAGATAAGATTGGTGGTTTACTCACACAAGCTATATTTATAGCCAAATCGCAAAAGGAGCAATAATAAAATATCTCTAAGAGATTTGTATCACAACAATAACAAACCCGGGTTGTGTTGTCCATGTCCACCTTGACAAGCTGAAGATAATGCTTTGGATGAAGAGGCATGATCTCTGGCTTCGGATCCGATTCTATGGAGCGTGTGAGAGAGATCATTTGAGTCACGAGTGAGACAACCTGCGACTCGTGTCCCAAACCATCCGATAAAGAGTTTCCGTAAGAGATTATTTGCTTAGTGAGTGATATGAGCTCCGACTCTGGTTTCGGCTGTGTATTCAAATCCATAGAGCTTACGAGAGATATTAGTTTCATAGAGAGTGATATGCACTTTGATGACAGCTCTGAATTCACCATTAGAACTTAGGACAGATACGATTGGAGTATTGAAGAATATGAGCTTTGACTCAGGCTCCTCTGGCTCCGGCAACATAGAGTAGGCGTTACGGTAAAGAGTCTCACTAATGTGATATATGAGCTCAGAATCATCTAGAGAGGGCATGACTGATGGTATTTGATGAATGACCGAAATGGCGAGGGAGAGAGAGATATTATTTTGAGGAAATAAGTATAAGAAACTTATTTACTGCTAATCAGATCCGTCTTGAGTTATATACTCTCTGTGTTTAGGGTTACACAAAACTATAGAACAAACCTCTCTCAAACCTATCTCTGGAGATACGTAAACAAACATGAGCGTCATGAAACATGTATTCAAAGAAAAATAAAGAATACAACGTTGATTAAAAAAAACGACAAAACATAGTATTAAAGAAATATCTCTGAGTCTTTGGTTTTATCATGTTGATGTCACCTCTGTGACTGTGCCATACAGACTTGTTTCTCGTGCAGGAGTTACAGTAAGCCTATTCTATCCCATTTTCTTTATTACTCTTTTCGAATCAGTTTTTAATCAGAACGTTGGATTGTTAATCGAACAACATCAATGCCTGAAACACCGGGGGACACAGATAATGTCTGCAATACAGGTAATTCAAATATAGACACTTATTAAACCCTGTTTAACTTTTTTTTGTTAGATTCCTTCATAGTATGCTCAGTTATGTGATTGTTCTGTTGATGCAAGAGCTGCTCTTGTTTTTGATCTGCTTTGTAAGTGGAGCTAGTGAGTATATACGTTGACACTAGATTAGTGATGTAGTAAAATGTTATGTTTTCTTTATGATTATCAGTTTTCACATCAAACATCCACACAATCTTTGGTAAGCATGGAACAATAACCTTCCTTTATCAATTTATTCTCAGAGATATAAAGTTATGACAGAATTTTTATCAGAAAAAAATGTTAAAAGTATATACAAGAGCAAATTGCTCTCTAAAACTAAATATTCTAAGTTAGTAAAAAGAATAAACATATTGATATTCAGACTTCATCAACTTTCATGCATCCATCAGAAGAAAGAGAGCTCAGAAAACCCAATATTTCTTCTTCTTCTTGCCCTCTGGTATTGGCAGCTCTACACAATAGTTTTAAGAACACAGCAAGAGGAAAACTCAATGACTCTAACTACATTAATCTAACATTGTTTTAACAGAATCCATCACTGATTAAGAAATGTCACATACCTCCTTCAGGATAGATTGAATTGTAATGAACCTCAGCCCAGAAGCTTAAACATATAACTGGTTCAGAAGCCAACACATGAATGGATTATATAAGAAAAGTAAAAGACAGAACAGTTTTATTGTATAGAAGTAAATGCAATTGTAGGTAACTTACGGCGATTAGACTTTTGAAACTGCGGCAAGATCTCGATGTAACATGTATCCTTGAAAGAAGTTATCACAAACATTCGAACACCAAACTGCAATAACATCAAAAAAGTAACAGAAGTACTTCAATGGCTATATCTTGTCTCATTCATATAACAAGATTCCTAAAGATTCTACCTTCTCAACACACAAACTTTATTTAGTAAAGAAAACATAAGTTGTGTAAGTACCCAATCAGCAGCAGCCTGAAGAGTAACGTGATCACCCCATTCTCCATTCCTGTACTCCCAAAATATTGAACATCTAACCGTTAGTGATAATTTAAAGCAATGAATTACAGTGAAGAGGGTTGAGGGAAATAAGTTTCAGACCGTTTCATAGCTTTAAGATAGTCTGTGTACGCCATTGGAACATAACCTTCATATATCTCTCGATTATACGCAAGCTAAAATATATATGTTTATGAGAATGTTAAACCATCAAACTGAAATGAAGGGAATAGATTCGTTTCTCGTACTACTATATCGCAACCTGATTAACAACTTGTTCTCTGACAAAATTGTGGTGTTCGGGAGAGCGGTAAAGCTGATCTGATAGTGATCGAAACTGAGAAAAGATGTGAACCAGTGAGACACTGCTAGAGATTTATCTGCATAATCTTAATTAGAAACAAGCAAATAAAACCTGGCAGTTTCCATCTCCTTGAATCTTGTTCTCCACTAAGCCATAAAGCTGTAATCTGTAGTGTATAATTGGCATTCAGAAAGAGAGATTTCTAAATATCCATTGAGATAAATCAATAGACCTGAGGTTGCAAAGTTAAAACAATCCGTTTGGACTCTATAGCTTACCTCTGAGATAGCCGTTCATGATCAGATATCTGCTCATCCTCTGAAGGTAGTTCCCCATTGATTTTTGGTACATGCTGCATCACGCCACAAGATATTAGTGTTGTTAAACATAAATATGCTTTTGATAAATTGATCAAAATCCTGATCAGAAACCTCACAAAGAAGAGGTACTCACAGCAATAGGTATCATTTCGTTCAGTCGCTTCCCAACCTCAGACCAAGACTCTTCTTCAACTTCTACAGAACAAACTGAGTCATCATCACCGCATGGAGAACTTTGCTCTCCTTGAAACCCCATCCTTGCAACATTCTTATCTTCCATGCCACCGTTATGTTTATGATGATTATCACTTTCCCGGAAGATTTCTACAGCTTCCCCTTGATTTTCCTGCCCTGCAGACAATACGTAAGCTCAAAAACTGAAATCTCGTTCCAGATAATGTATTGTAAAGACATTAAACAGATTCTTAAAAGCCATTTGGAAATCCACCTTGATGAGGATGAGGCCACTCTTGTGCAACAACTGAAGTACGAGTAGAATTATCAAGCCCCTCAGCATGAGCAACTCTAGATAATTCGTCTTGATAAAGCTGAGCAATTACCGCATCATCATCTACATAACCAGTTAAAGGCTGATTGTAACCTTCTCTAACATAGCCTTGAGGAACAGAACCTGCTTCATACCGTGTAACACTATTGCAAGAACCAGCATTTGTTAGTGTACAAACTTCCAAATCATGAAGACCCCATCGAAGAGCATCTGGATCAGGCTCATATCCCATTATTATAAACTAAAAATTTGTCAAACTTTATAAACACACAGTTTTGATTGCTCTTGCGTCTGATATTAAGATTCCTGCAAAAGGTGGAAACGATGAACGCATGATCAATCCGAAATTTGGTGTGAAAGATCATCAAACAATAGACTAAAAAGAAACGAGAAATTCTTGCAATTCGTGAAACTCCAACCTAAAAGGTTACCAATTTACATAGTTTTGCCACCAATATCATCATCTAAAGACCAACCCAGAAACCAAATTCACCAAAATCCCCAACAAATCCAACAAAACAATAACTTTTAATAAAATTTCTTTGACTTTGTCAAAACGAATTGAAAAGAATAAAAACAAAAAAAAAAGGTTAAATTGATTTGGAAAACCAACCAATCTCGGGAGCCTGAAAATTGCAGAAACTTCGATGAAAATTTTTGGGAACGAATAAGCAAAAAGAGAGAGAAAGAGGAAAACTTTGAAGATGGGTTATGTTTGGTCAGAGCGAGAAAATCAGAGCCGTTGAATATCAAAAAAGCCGGCAGATTAATATAACGGCGTTTCACACACCGACGTCGGGTTATTATCGGAAGCAGTTTATAGACAAATCCTAAAACCCCGCTATTTCCATTAACCGCCTACGATTTGTCCACGTGTCTTCACTTTTATTGTCGACTAGATCACGCTTTATTCTATCTTAGTATTATTCCCATTTTTTTTTCGTCATGCACTATCAAAATTTCCATTTTTTGTTGTCACTATCAAAATCTCCATTTATTTTGTTAATTTTCCTATATCTAGATTACTAAAAACAGAATAGTAGCCAAATTCTTCTTGGTGGTTAAATTGATTTAACTATTGATTTGATCAGAAACGTGTTTATATACAAAATAAAAGATTTTCGTTTTGGGTCTCCAAAATAATATAGTTTTTAGAGACGTCTAATTTTAAAAATACAATATAACTTAATAGTTATGAGCTCTTTCACTTGATTACTTAACCGATGTTCGAACATAAAACTTATAAATATGTTTAAGTTTTTATAAACAAACAACTAAAAATAATATTCCTAAACTTTTTTTCTAAACATCGGATTTCTATAATTTTTGTGAGGCTATTCACTGTTTTTTTCTTTATATTTTTACTAATAGATTTTTTCTAACTATATAATATTTATGTTATAAAAAGTTATTAATAGGGTCCATTATATTCAATTTGCTTTAGGTTTCTCTAATTCTAGGTACGACACTAAATTTGACATCAAAGATTCGATTTAATAGTATGTTTTAGGCTATGGATCAGACTATTTTGATTCCAACTATTGACAAAAATAAAATAAAATAAAATAACAATTTATTGTGAATCAGAAGTAATTATGTTTTCACAATTTAGAAAATATCAATCTAATAAAGAAATGTTATATTATACTTTTGATAAAATATTGGAAACAGATTGTATGTCTCTCTCATATATATTGGATTGGTCTGTTTTTTTTTTAAAAAAACAAATCTTAAATGGCTTAATTTTTTAAGTATATTGTATTTTCACAAAGAAATATCTGAGTTCTTTATCAAAACAAAAAAAAGAAAGAAAGAAATATCTGAGTTTTACATATGTCGCTGTGATCTTTTAGTATACATAATCGTTTACATTTGTGGAACCTTCAATACAAATAAGAATTAGGATAATGATGGACTCACGTGTACGTAACAACATCTGACATAGATTCCAAGTTAATACACGTGTTTCCAAACTTATATGACACATATACTTATCATCTTTCTCACGTACCCAAAAAGAAACACATACACTTATGTTTCTAATCGTTGCTTGGTTCCAAAACAAAAGCCCTTAAAATTGAATCTGCTGCTCTGTCTGCTACAACAATGAAGTAATGAACCTAATAACACTTTTGAGTTTCAATGGCTTAATCATGCATATTAACAATTTGAAGCCTATGGTTAAGAGTTCACAACAAAGCAAAGGAAGAATCTGAGGCTTTCTCAAAAGTGGAAAGTAGTCACATCTACAAAAAGAGACATAACAATAGTCTACAACACTAGACAATAACTAAAACCCAACCAGAAATTAGATTTTTCATTACCTTACAAATCAACAGAGAGGACCTTTTCACTTTTTCAGGCCAACATTTTTTGCAGCATCTATGTGACATAATGCCCGGTTTTTCTTCTGTGGCGACTGTAATCAGACACAAACCTAAACGACAATCCACATCCCTCGACCTTACATTTGTATGGTCGTTCTCCTGTATGCAGACGCAAATGTTCAGTCCTTGCCCATTGCCATTTGAAAGTCATGGAACATCCTTTCCAAGAGCAACTATAAGGTCGATCATCGTTATGAACACGTTGATGAAGCACCAAATATTTGTGAGCCCTGAATTTCTTTCCACAACCTTCGTGTGTGCAACGGTTTCTCTTGTGAGTTTGTAGTTTTGCTTTGCTCTCAAATGTCATTTTGCAACCCTCTAGGTAACAACGGTTGGGGTGCGTTGTCTTAGGGACTTCTTGTTGATGACTCCCTGAGTAAGTCTTTGGAGTTTTCTTGGACGTTTTCGTAGTGGATTTCTTCTCTTCATCGTTTGCTTCAGTGAGCTTGTATGAAGTTTCACATGTTGTTTTCCTCTTTCCCCTTGACCTCAACCCTTCACAAGGACTCCTTATGAAACCAACACTACTCTCATTTGTCTCAGATTCTAATTCTGCTTTCCGCTTCTTTGCTTCTACCATGTTAAAATTGGGCACCTGGGTAACATCAGTGTCTTCTAAGCTTGAAGATTCGCTCTCCATGCTAAGTTCATCATCTGGAGCTTGCAATCCTTGATCACCGCTGCTTGAACTTAATACATCACTACTTGCCCGAGGTTCATCATCATGGGTCATGTCAACAACTCTGTTCTCACTGGCCATGTTTGCCTCAGGAATTTCCAAACCCACTTGACCTGAAGAATACTCGGTGTGCATATTTTCAGAGCACAGGTTTTCTCTTGTACACACAGCTTCTGCTCCCTCCACTTGTGCGTGATCACCCGACACAGTTTCTTTTTTGGTAGGTTGCATTATCTGTGGTCTCTGTTCATCCTCGATGTTAGTGACCGTTGACATCGGTTCATCAAACTCTTGGACACTCATTCCAACTGCTTCCTGAACATCACGTATAGACACTTCACTGCAGACATACTCACCGCACAACTTTCTTGGTGCATCATGATTATCACCAGTAGAAACAAGCACGGTCTGACTTACCACAACATGACTATCTGAGTTAGATCCATTACTATTTCTGGTCATACAGTGTTCTGCAGAATGATTTAGACGATCCAGATCTGAACTACTGACGACTATATTGCATGTTTTATCAGAATCTGTTGATTTAGCTAAGGTAGCTGGTTCCTGACCTTGTTCTCTAGAAGGCTTGGGATTCAACTTTTTCTTTCTCGAGTACCGGATGATCTTGTCTTCCTTTATTCCAACTTGAAAATCCAAATTCTCCCTGGATCTTATACCTACTTTTACTTCAATATGTTCACGAGGTGTGAAACTTGCGGCAGAACTCGGTTTAGCTTTTGAGCGTGATTTTGTCTGCAGCCATTTGATAGTTGAAAAATCTAGCATGTGGTTTGTGTCGGAGAACAAGCCACCTAGTGACAGTGCATGGTGAATTTTCTTAGTAGGAGAATTTTTCCTCACTTTAACACAGTACCGTAAATTGATGCCAAGTTTTGAGGTCCAGTCTACACCGTTTTCGTTCTTTTCTTCATCTTCAATTGCAAGATCAATTAGACTCAACTCTTCTTGAGATGCACTCTCTAACAGGACATCATCATAGCTGAAAGGGACTTTGACCTCCTCTGCCACTATAGCCGCATGTGCCTTAAACTTCTGAAAGTCTGCAAATCTCCAGCAGAATGATCAACAATCAACATATATTCCCAAATTTTCTGTCACTTGGGTCTTGAGTATAAAAATGATAATGTTCTCCTGTACATCAGTTTGGCTTAAAATATAATAGCAAATAATGTGTACTTACCTTTATGGCAAATTACAAGGAACTTCATTCCACCTCTTAACTGCAGCAGTCTCTGAAGTTCAACAGTGTGTTCAAGGCAGAAAATACGAGGTCTCAGATCTCTGGAGGACGTGTTCCATTCACAGTCAGTTTTTTCTGATGACAATGTCGTAATTTCCTGAGCATCTGTATAATTGATATAGACGCACAATTAACAGGTTTCAAAAGGCTAAAATATAAAAAGCACTACATAGTGTGTATTAAAAAAGATAGTCTCTAACCTAATTCTCCTTGTGTCTCTGAGAGATCTTTTAATGCTTTTTCAGAAGGCTGTACGACAGACATAAAGGGGAAGCCAAGAACTCCACACGCCACACATGCCAAGGTTCCAGTATCAACTTGAAAATCATTGAGCATACCATCATCATCGTCATAGTATACATCGTTCAGCTTCTCCATGAACAAACTCAATTCCTCTAAAAGAGAAGTCTTCTCTTTATTATGCATTACAGAATGATCCTCCTTAAGCTCATTTTTTGCCACAGATGGAGTTGTAACAGGAGCAGCAGCACCCCCAGCAGATGCAAGAGCCAGTGCACTGTGACGCGGAAGAAAATCAGGGTCCCACATCACTAAACGAAAGCCCGGTTTTCGAAGAAGAACAGACAAATTCTTGTTTTCGTTTAAGATATCTTCAACAAAAGCTTTTTTCACAAGGAACTCTCTTTCTTCTCTCTGTCGATCTCTCAGCCGGGAGCTACGACCACCTGGTAACAATGATCGTGGCACTCTGGAAAATTAAATATCACAAGGATATGAGAATAGACATGATCCATCAAAATTTAAAGGTTATATGTACAAAGAGACAATGTAAACTTGCCTTGAAACAAAGGACATGGTCAAGAGATACAGTAGCTGCTGATGGGACAGCATGGGGAGATAATTCATGGCTGCCCGACGCACAGCAGCTTCCTTAGCTACGTTGAGCCACTGTGGAGTTCCGAAATTAGCAGCTTCCCCACAATTAAAACCTAGAAAAATTTGGATTAATCTGCATTAAAAAGAATAAATTTCTCAATTCATATTCCTAATCTAAGCCAACCTAACCCCCTAACTAAGCGACTGATATCATTTGTGCCCTGATTAGAAGATCAATCTTCACCTCATGCTATGTCGAGAAACACCCTTTTTCGACAAAGCTTTAACAAAAATTTTCCAATATCTCAAACACTTTAAAGTGAGCAAAATGGAACGAGTAGACTGCAATCACTAAGGCATCACATAGTGTTTGCGAAGAAAGAAGAATTTTACCGTGGCTGAATCCTACATGATAAGACCTCGGAAAAGTCACAACAAATTCACCAGGATATTGTACCAACCTACGTAAGAAAACAAACATAGATATAGGAGAGCATAAAAGTAGTTGTAAGAAAACATATACCTCTCAACTTTCCACACATCAGTGAAAATTCAAAGAAAGGGTAAGGCCTACCTACAGCAGGGAATGCCAGAAGCAACAATCATCTCAGGGGATACAAGAGTGGTCTTTTCACCTAGTTGGGTGAGAGCAGCTGAGAGAGACAGCGAGCAGAAAAGAGTTGATAAGAAACAGAAGGACAATAAATTTTCTAAGAAGTGATGCACGTATCTATCATAACGTAAAAAGCAATAAGACATATATTTTCAAGTGCTAAACTTTATGAAGTGTTGCTATGACTCATCCTAGGAAATCTCATTTCTCATACCAACAAAACATTTCTATAGATACATAAAAAGTACAACGTTAGCAGGACTTTCCAGAATGAACGTACCCAATTGATCAATGCTGCTGCCATAAGAATTTTTGCGGATAACCTCTTCAAAGTCAAGGGCATAATCACCAGGGACAGCATACCAAGTCTTCGGTGAGCCAGTGTGAAGATAATTCATACTGTGGAGCTCATGGTCCTCAACGTGCCAGGCGAACCAACTGAATAACATACCAATATAAACCATAGGAGATGTAACACCAGGGATGTCATCTGGCATAAAACGTGTAACAGAACCAGGTGACCGTGCAATCGTCTGAAGGTTCCATGAACTGTTGGAGAGCTTCCAGCCTGCCGTACCTTCCATTTCATCAACAATCTCCATGTTCTTCTGCTTGGACAAATCCTGAGATGATAAACTTGAAGAAGCTAGGGGTGTCTTTTCTACTTCAGGCAATGAGTTTCCATTGTTCTTACCTAATAGATCTTGACTATTAATTCCATCTTTATTTTCAGTCTTCCTCTGATAAAATCCCCTGCCCCTCCTCTTCCTCTGCCGGAAATGCCTGAAATGACCCACTGGCTCACCAAAAGCAGAGCCAGGCACATCATTTGCATACTCTATATATATAGGCTTCTCTAAAGCCGCTTTCCAGAACAATGCCTCAACAACAACAGGTGACACTTCTTTAATCGTTCCTAACTGGCTTTTATAGAAAGTTTTCGACTTCGTCTCAAACTGATCCAATGTATATACGCCTCCACTTTGCCAAACCTGCTTAACCCCACTTCTTTGAGAATTAGTCTTGCTCCTCTCTCCTTTCGATCTTTTTACAGCCTGGCCTAACTCTTGTTGCCTAGTTGTGAATACAGCTCTATCCTCTTGACACAATTTCGAAATGTCAACATCCGAAACCAATTCCGGACACTTCAAAAGCGACCTATTCAAGTTATGATAAACATATTTCTTCGATGGCTTGGGTAAAGGAGGAATGATCTTACAAATCCCAAAAGCACTAGCCTCCTTCTCAATCTTAGATATATACGCAATAGGATCTGCAAATTCAGTGTCTGTAGGCCTAAACACAGGTGCTAATGGCAAGGCTTTTAGCCAACTCGGAATTTCAACATTACCCATCACAATTTTAACTCCGTAAGAACGAATAAATCAAAACACCAAAATCAAGATGTATCCCACCATGAAGGAGACACCAATACCAGCAACCTAGTGAAATCCCAGTACACTAAAACCCTAGATTCGAATTCCCGGCACTAATTTAACAAATATATCTTCTTAGTTTATCACAATCGAGATACACTAATTCACAATGAAACTATACGTAATGACACAGTCAAAGCGGCAAAGGAAGCGGAAAATCCATGAAGATAGGAAAAGTAAGTAAACGATATGAACTGTGCGGTTGCGCAACGACGGAGAGACGGAGAACGAGAGAAGAAGAAAGAGAAATCTGTTTTATATGTTTAATCTTCCCAAAAATTATTTTAACGTTTGCCGTTGGCGCACGTTAGCACGGCATAACTGAACTACACTATTCCTCTTTTGCTAATGTGCGCGCGGTGTCAAATAGCATAAACCAAGCGGTGCGATTCATGGAGACCATTTACTAAAATCCACTATTAAAAGCCCATTACGGTATGGCCCATCTCCAGTATATATACACATCAATCTGCTTAGCTCAAAACCTAAACGTGGGGAACAAGTTATATTCTAGGGCAAAGCGTAAAAGTAAAACTAAACATTCCGTGTGACTCTTCTTCGTTTCTGCTTCTTCGTTTTACTTATTTCTCTCTAATAGGGGCGGTGATTAGGGTTTCAGTTGGGAGTGAGTAAGCAAAATTGAGCAAACCGGGAGTGGAATCTGTTGGAAGTGATGATCAAAGTCTTCATCATAAGAATCATTTCGTATAATCAAAAGTGTGTGTCCGAATAGTTGTGATCGTTTGTATGTTTGTGTCTTTAGGAT
>OVAX01003552.1:0-18777 GCA_900406405.1 Lepidium africanum | reverse complement strand
TCGCTGTCTTGTAAGATTGTCTTCTCCTCTTAAGGGAAACAGAAGACCTTTCAGAAAGTCAAGATCAGTTTATTCCCTTGGTTCAGGGAGTTAAGAGTTCTTGTCCTCCATTATTTCATTCCAGGTCTGCGTTACATNTCCATTATTTCATTCCAGGTCTGCGTTACATATGTTTCATCACAAGCTCAAGCTTCTCAAGCCTGGTTTACGCGATCTTAACAAATCTCATTATGGAGATCTTCCTCTTCGTGCCAAAGCTGCTTTTGAGGAACTTTGTCTTTGCCAAGAAGCTGCTCTTAAATCTCCTGATAGCTCTTCTTTTCATGCAGTTGCTGTCAGCCACTTCTAAATGGCAACATCTTGCTTCCATTGAGGACCAATTCTTCCGTCAAAAATCGAGAAATAAACTGGCTGCAACATGGTGACCAAAACACTAGTTTTTTTTCACAGGGTGACTCAATCTAAAGCATGGTGACCAAAAATGGTGACCAAAATTGAGGAGCAATTTTTTCACAGGATCACTTCTGATTCTAGTGTTCTTCTTACTAATATTATTGATATTAAGAATGAAGATGTACGTTATTTTATCGAGTTTCTTCAACAATTTCCTCATGTTTCAAAGTTGAATATTGCTGATCTTCTTGACTTATCTTGTTCTCACAGTTCCGCAGCCTTGCTGGTAGCTCCTATTACTCTTTTTGAGACTAAAATGTTGCCTTTTCCATGCCTCCTAAAAAGGCTCCAGTGCTGATGGCTTTACTATGGATTTCTATAAAGCATCTTGGAGTATTATTGGACAAGATTTTACTGTGGGTGTTCAATCTTTCTTCATCTACAACTTCCTTCCTACTGGTGTTAATGCGACTGCTCTTGCCCTAGTTCCTAAGCATTCAAATACCTCTTGAATGAGGGACTTTAGACCCATTGCTTGCTGTAATCTGCTTTATAAGGTGATTTCTAAACTTCTTGCCAACCTGTTTAAAAACCATTCACACGAAGGCTATTGATTTGAATCAGAGTGCTTTTCTTAAGCATAGATTGCTTCTTGAGAATGTTTTGTTGGCTACTAAGCTGGTTAAAGATTATCATAAACCTTCAATCTCTCCATGTTATGCCATTAGATTCGATATATCCAAAGCTTTAAAGAGGCATTTAAAGATTGGCCTTCATTGTCTCAGTTTTAAGAGCAATGAGTTTGCCGAATATTTTTGTAAACTGGATCTATATCTGCTTATCCGCTGCCTCTTTTTCAGTTTATGTGAATAGTGACTTAGAAGGTTTTTTCCCAAGCTCTAGAGGTATAAGAAAAGGTTTTTCACTCTCTCCTTACCTCTATGTGCTCATCAATAATGTGCTCTCCAAACTGCTTAATAGAGCGGCTTCTAATGGTGTTTTTGGTTATCATGCTCTTTGTAAAGAAGTGAATCTAACTCATTTAAGCTTCGTAAACGACATTCTTGTTTTTTAGACGGTTCTCCTCAATCTTTGCTGGCTATTTTTGATACCATGAAAATTTAGTAAAATTTCGGTCTTTACAATGTGGCCAAATCTTTGATTTTTATTGCAGGTTGAAGCTCAAATGAAAATTGTAGAGCTGCCAACTCTGTGGGTATCACAATTGGTTCTCTTGCCTCTACTTCCTAATTCTCCAGAAGTTATGTGGAGATTGTTTACCGGTGTTGATCAACTATCAAAGCATTTTAGAGATAACACTAGATCGTATAATATGGTTTTCTCAATGACGTCACTTAGTGCAAAGGTAGATCGTTCTGTTAAAAAGGGTAGAGGGCCGCAGATGTTTGCTACGCAAGGTAAGAATTATCATTTTATGGGTTCTTTGAAGCCTAAGGATGGTGATTATGCCAAGTTTCAGCAATTATATATTGTAGATACAGATAATGAGGTTCAGAATAGGATCGATGTTATGAGGTTAGTTATAATTTGTTTGTTTGTATACCTTTATGTTTATTTATTATTTTCTTTATATAACTTTAATTTTATAATCGTTATGGATGTAGCAAAGGCAAAAATGCTCAACCAGTGCAGAAGAGGAAGAAATTCAAACAAGAAATTATTGAGCTTATCATGAAGATGTTGGACGAAATAAGTCGTCATGTCAAGACATTTAGGACTGCAAAGGATAGGTTAAGATACATGATAATGAGAATCTTCAAATGAGGATCGTCAAATAGCAATGATCATACTAGGAATTATTTTTCCTCTTTCTTATCTGAATCTTTGTATTTTTCAGTCAAATTCATCTCTCTGATTCTTGTAACCGCCATTCGACTTTTTCAGAGTCATCTCTTTGATTTCTGTAATTGTAGTTGAATTTTTTCAGAGTCATCTCTTTGATTCTTGTAATCGGTGTTTTGCCTTGTAGTTATTTTCCATTATCTTGTATAATGAACAATGTTGTTATGATTTTATAAAGTACGAACTTTGAATTCGTTTACAATTTAAAAAATCCGATATGAAAACTCATCAAAAAATTGGCTCGTAATTTTGAACTATAGTAATCGGACAAATATGAAGCTTAATTCTCGAGGTATTTTCTTGTTTTCGCGCGTTAACTAAGCTTCTTTCCTATGTTTAAGAGTTCGATCTCATATGTTAGGAAAAGAAGTTTCATTATACGGCGTTTAAAGCTAAAATTTTAAGACTCAGTTTAAGTTTTAAGAATTTTGACCTCAAAAATAACCTTCATAGTAATATCCTCTTTGTTCTTAAAAAGAAATTTCAAGTTATGCATATAGGATTGTGTTCTTCCCTTTTTTGAGAATTTAATCTCGCAAACCCGTACGAAGCTATGTTTCTTCTTTGTTGAGGATTTCACCTCGGAAAATCTGTATGAAGTGAAGCTTTGTTAGATCTCGGCTAAGTATGAAAATTAGATTTAGAACTTGGTTTCAGCTAAGTGTGAAATTAGATCTCGTTTTTGTGAGAACTAGGTCTCAATTTTTTGTGCGCAAAACTAAGTTTCGATCTTAAGACCTGCGAGAAACTTGGTCACGGCTTAAGTGAGGTTTGAGACTTTGCTCTCTTATTTACGAGAATTTTGTTTCGGCGAGATTTTAAGACTCAACTATATTAAACGGGATATTACGACCAGGCAAGATTTTAAGACTCAATTTTTAATGTGTCTGCGAGAATTTTAAGACTCAACTTTTTTCGAGAAATTGATCTCGTATTTTCGGGAGTTAGGGTGTAGCCCTTATTCTTTTTTTATTCTTTTTGTTTGCAGAACCCGAGATGGGAACTTATAAAAAAATTATTTAGTTTTAGCTGCACCCGAATGCTACCTACGTACCCCGCAGTGATCAAGCCAACACGTATTTCTGATTACATAGTTTTTAAGTAAATAAGGATGCATCAAGTAATGCATCTAAATCACTGAGTTGGCGTGTCTTCAATGGTAGTATTGCATCAAGTTGATCTAATTCCAACTTCGTGGAATCATCTCTCCTTCCATAGTCACATTCTTGTAGACTCCTGGTTTCACAACTTCGCAGATGATGTATGAACCTTCCTAGTTGGCACTGAGTTTACCCGCGTTGATTTCAGCTGTGTTCTCAAATAATTTTTGGAGTACTAGATCTCCTACTGTAAAGTGTCATCCACGAACTTTCTTATTGTAGTACTTTGCAGCTTGTTGTTGATAGTTTTGTACTTAGAGAAGTGCTTTGTTGTGTTCTTCCTCCAAGTCGTCAATTCTATAGCCATTGCTTCCACTCCATGAGAATGGGAGAAAGGATTTCGTTCATTTGAGCATCTCGGTCCATTTGAGCATCTCGGCGTTGTCCGATGTGGCCATAATATATTATCTAATTCTGAACCCCAATTCCCTTTTTTTTAAAGCCTTTTTTTATCCCATCTATAATCTGCTTATTTGTCGCTTCTGCCTGTCCATTCCCTTGTGGGTTTTGAGGAGTTGACTTGCCCACTAGGATATTCCATTTGGAGCAGAAGTTGGTGAATTTCGCAGAGATGAATTAAGATTCGTTGTCTGTTACGATCTCGTAAGGTACCCCCTGTCGGCAAATGATGTTCTTCCATACGAATTTGACTACATCTCTGTCTTTGATGTGAGAAGAAGCTTCCACCTTAACCCACTTTGAGAAGTAATTCGTCATGACGAGCATGAAGCGCTTTTGCCGAGATGATGGCAATGGTCTGACTATGTCCATTGCCCATCGCATGAATGGATATGGCATGATTGTCGAAGTTAGTTCTTCGGTTGGAGCATGAATGATGTGTCCATGTTGCTGGCACTTGTCACACTTGGCTGCATATTGCACACAATCTTTTGCCATTGTCAGCCAATAGTACCCGAGAGTTTGGATTTTGTGCACAAGTGATCTTCCCCTGTTGTGATTTCCACCGGCTCCATCATGAGTATTTTTTATGATTTCGTGGGTTTCGTCATCGTGGATGCAAGTAAGAAGGATTCCGTTTATGATGTGTCGATACAACTTTCCATTGACTTGCGCATAGATGGCGCACTTGGCCTTGAGTCAGTGAGTTGCTCATCTATCCTCCAGAGTTTCTCTATCCATAATGTACGCAAGGATTTCGTCTAGACAATCAATTGTCTGTTCGCTAGATTGTTCAATATCTAGCATCTCGGTGTTAAAATTGTCCGTAGTATTGGCAATTACCGAGATGAGTTCAATGTCTCCTTTTGGTAACTGATAACAGGATTTTTCACCGCTCTGTGTTGTCAAATCCTCGTAGTATTTGAGGTATCGAACCAACAGGATATTGCTTAGCAGTCAATAATACAATCAAACACTAGTCCAAGCCATTATCAAGTAGGAAAATTCGATTCTAGATAAAATATGAAACAAAGTACTAAATAAAAAGCAATTTAAAACAGAGAAATGACAGAAAACAGAGCAATGCAAGCAAGAGCAATAAAAATACTAAGAAAATATTCATGAGGAGATAAGGGCAATTGATTTGAGAAGAATCATGGCTTTTTACTCTTATCCAGCAACCTAACAGGGAGATTTTGAGCTACAAGAACTATGAATCAAACATTCAAGTCATTCTCATGGACAGTGAACTCTCAATTTGAGATTGACCAAAACCAAAATCTCTTGGTGATCAAAACCAGATTGGCATTAGGCAAAGACTATAACAAGCAAATCAACCATTCTAAATAATAATCTTTGGTGAAGGAGCAGTAAATCCTAGATTAGAACTAGACTTGGCATTTTATCAAACACTTGGTGGGTATTTGCTGCCTTGAGTTCATGTTCCAATTGCTCAGGTTGAAACAAGCATTAAGCACATTTAATCTATCAAAATCTGAGTAATACTAACCTAAACAAGAGAGACTACCATGATTTAACCTAGATCTAACTCATGTACTCACTAACCCTAAAGAGATCTACTCACTAAGCATGGTGAAGAACATAAACCCAGAAATAAAAGAGAAAGGCATAAGTAGAACCAGCAGTAAAACTAAGCAACTTTGATTAAATAACCCTAAATAATCAGTCAACTCATAATCCAAGATCTTACACTAAAGAAGCAAATAAAACTTAAGAACAATGGAAAAGGAGGTTGTTTGATGATGTCAAAAGAAGTAAAAATGAAAATTCTTGTTTTGGAGGCTCAAAAGGAATTTATAGCCCCTTACATCAAACATAAAATCGGTCAACACGAAAAATAAAAGTCAAAGAAATGTGTCACTCGTACGTGCAGGTGAGTGAACAGGGCGAGTCATGCATCTGGTGAGTTTAGGACAGGTTTACTCGCAAGAGCAGGTGAGTCACACCAGCGAGTGACCTTTATCTGCCTGAGCTGAAAGCTCCTCAAGTATTACGCGCCTAAGACAATGAGCATATGCAGCGAGTCTTCTCTCCTAGTTGCAAATATAGCTCCACTTGCAGTGGTCGGGCGAGTGGACAGAGTGAGTCAGTCCCCTTCTTCCATTTCAAGCCATTTGTGATCCGAGTCCTACTTCTAATCCGAACCTCCTTTTGTCTTGATCTGAAAACATTCCAATTCGCTCTGACGATGCTCCTGAAACCACTCCAATGCGATGCAAGTGCAAAATATGCAATACAGACCTAAAAGACTCTAATATTTGACAAATGCAAAGGATATGGATGCAAACTTGGATGATTAATGAACTTAAAATGAGCTAAAATGCAAACATGTTAACTCCCCAAACTTAGATTTTGTTTGGTCTCAAGCAAATGCAAAACTCTAAGAAGGATGGGAAGGTGCTATGTTGGGAACTTAGAGCCAAAACATGCTGATCTTGAGTTTGCGGGATTTCTCTGATCTCTTCTAACTCTCTCCGCATTTGGTCCCTTTCCTGCTTTTATTCTTGCTTCTCCTTAGCAAACCCCTTAACCTTTTTATTCAACCATTTTCCAAATTTCTACAGCTTGCCTATGCATTTGTGAGCTTCTCGTGAGGCGATTCCCTGACGTGGTTCTTCGAACTCCTTAAAGAAGTATGCTTTAGGTTCTTCTTCTTCATCCTCGTTTTCACGTGAGGCTGGCTGCGGTTCTTGGGCTGGTTTCTCCTCACCAACCAAGGTGTTCAAGGGAAAGATAAACTCGATATTCCCGAGCCTCCTGATTGAAGTTAGCTGTGGACAAGGTAGAATCATCCTTGCCTCGTTTCAGATTAGGAGGTGAAACCTATACAACAATTGACTATTTTCTTCATCTCTCCACAAGAATTTAGCTCCTCTCAGATATGTTACCGTCATAAACATTGGCTTGTACAACTCTGATCCGCTCAAGTCCACATTACAAGCCTTCAAAACGTGTGCTACAACACCACCAATGAGTATAGGCTTAGGAGCTCCTTTCTCAGCTTGAGCTGTTGCTCTGCCTCGGTAATTGGTAAAGTGGTTGGCAATGACAAAGGATAAACTCGAGTTTGAGTCATCTCCCAGAATCCTCCTTCCACTCATTGTTTCTCCACAAATCTCCTTAAGCGTTACATCCATCAGTTGTATCTCTTTAAGGTTCAGTGGTGACATTGAAGGCCTAGCATATAAGAGATTAGCTATTTAGATGGGAAGAAGACCGGTTTCCCAGTCAACATGTTCCAAACAAAATCAAGTTCTTCAGCCTCTATGCTTGGATAGCTCATTTCTTCAGCCTAAAAACCAATAGCTCATCCAATTGAATGTGAATTTGTAGTTTCGACCATTTACCTTGAAGGTCATATTCCTGGACCTTTACAGTGGCCAAAATTTGCATCGTTGTATCCACATATGAATCTGAGACCATGGACATGAATTTAGTCAAACTGCCGCTCTCAAACACCAAACCTACGTCTTCAGCAATCTGCAACCTTTCCATCGTTGGTATGTGGCAATAGACTGATCCCTTCATACCCACATCTTAAGCGCTTTATAAGCCTTTTCTGGGGTGGCTTTTTTTTTTTGAGCTTGGTGCCTTCTTGCAGCATACTTCTCCTCTAACAGCACACAAGCTTCCTCCTCTGAGTATCCATCATCCAAGAGAGCATAGAGGTCTCTCTGAAATTTTTTTTCTAGCTCATCTCTACCTCTTCTCCCAGAGCAATCTCCTTCTTCTACATCCATTGGCGACCCTTGTGTTTCAGCTCTGTCACCTTCCTCCTCTGAACTTACTTTAGGTGTTTCCCCTTCACTCTCTTTAGAGTCTGCAACGCCTTTACCCTTCTCATCTAAGTAACCCTCCATATTCACGCTTCCAAAACTTATCTCCTCCTCGATCGAGATCCCCTCAGCATTTCTCCTATGTGGTCTCAAAGCACTCTTTAGTTCTTTTACCAATGAGCTGGAACTAGACTTACTTGTTTTGGGAAGCTGTGGTTGTATAGGAGTTGGTGTTACCATTTCTAGTTTAGGAGCTGCAAGTCCTTCCTGTTCACTGTCATTGTGAATTACATTCTTCCTACGACCTCCAACTTGTTCTTCTATTCTACCCAAAATGAACTCTTCATCCATTGGATGGCTAGAACTTCTAGTGGCCTTAATAGTCGCCTTAGCAGCTTTAGCAGTGGCTTTGGCCTCTCTCACAGCTTTCTTAGCAGCTTTAGTAGCTGCCTTGGCTTCTCTTTTCTTGCGGGCTGCTTCTTTCTCTTCCCGATCATAAATCCTCTTATAAGCTTGAAGTTCGATTCGATGTGCAGTCCTCTCGGTATGGAATTGAAGTTTGACTTACTTTCTTGGACTTGGAAAGTGTAGCTCGCAGGTCCTACTCGCTGTAAGTGAAGCGAGTAGCTAAGTTACAACTCCAAACTTCTGCTTCTGAACACAAAACATTCCAACTCATCAAGCTAACTCGTAGGAGTTGGCGAGTCACTTATGAACTACAGAGATTTTTCCCTTCACTCGCCAAGCTGACTCGGATGTAGGTGGCGAGTTGCTTTTGAATACCTTGAACCCACGGACTGAACACTGCTACTCGCCAAAGTTACTTGGACAAGACAGACGAGTGGTGTTGAAAACTTCAGAACCACGAATCGGATAACTTCAACTCGCCTTAGACACTTGCTGGACCAACCGAGTCAAAGTTTACAAGCTGAAATTCTTGCTCAGACTTTTAGAGAGATGTTTTTGCATTTAGAGAGAAAGTGAAGTAGGTTGGTGTCAAGAGGAAGTGAGAGTTCCACTCGCTTATATAGCCGAGTTGGGAATGTGAGTGGAGATCATCTAACTTCTTCAACACTTCATTAGCTTCAGCAACAGCTTTACACTCATAGCTCTCCATATCCAACCCTTCTACTTAGTGAATGTTCTCTTTGACTGCTTCATACAAGAACTTCTGATAATAAGGGATTAGAGCAAAAGCATCCAATAGTGGTATTTTCAGCTCAACCGCCTTCATTTGCTTCTCAAAAAGCTCTCTGTATTTTTGTGTTTGATCCTTCTTGAGGCGTGCAGGGAAGGGTGCTTTAGCTTTCTCCAAAGGTTGGACGATTGGTGCACTTGGAGCTGGTGAAGCAAAAAAATTTGGAGTCTTAGAAGGCTCCACTCGCTGTGTATGTTAAGTCACTCCAACAAGTGGGGTTTCAGAGGCTTTTTTATCAACGTTTTTCTCCTCCCCTTCTTGAACTATACTGTCCTCAATATCTTTAATAGCTTCGGCTGGCGTGGGGAGCTCTTTACCACTGCGGAGAGTGATGGATTAGGCGGTGTATTCCTTAGGATTCTGAACAGCTTTTCCTGGTACCTGTCCCAGTGTCTTCACAGATGAAGAAGCTTGCAGGCTCTCAACATACTTAAGCCTAGCATTCAAGGTCTCAAACTTGTAGTTCAAATCATTGCGAGAAGCGTCTATCTTTTGATGTACCTCAACAAACTTCTTAGTAAACTCAGCAGCTTGTGTAGTTTGTCCTAGGCAAATCTGCTAAAGCATCTCCATGATATCTGATGGTGCTTGCTTAGCTGATGCAAAAGCTTGTGGTGCAACTGTTGTTGGCTGAAAGCTTTGGTAGTACTATTGCTTAAGTATCCAAGCCTTTTGTTGAGGAGGCTTTGGTGGATATACCTGATCCTCTGGGTTAGCGACATTGTTGCTTCTGTATAAGAGGTTGTTGTTCTGCTTGTAGTTATCCCATTGCATTATCCTCCTTGATTCTGCATAAAACTGATCTCAGCAATCATCTTATCCTCCCCTTCTTGAACCTGTTCATCTTCCACTAGATGAACTTGCTTGTGATGAACCATGAGCATCTTATCCAACTTATCATTCAAAGTCTTCAGTTCTTTCCTACTAACCATATTTGAATCACCCGATCTTCGCTCAGTACAATAATTTGAAGAAGAGGTTGAGACCGAGAACTCAATGACATAGACTAACATGATTCAATGCTAAGCTCACTATCCAAGATGACAATTCTAGGATGCATTAGATGCCAAGTTTTCTCCAAAATCTAGCCATACTCATCAAAGTTCAATCTAGATTCAACTTCAACCTACACTATGCATTCAAATCAACTAAGCTTTTAACATTCAATTAAGATCAAAAACTGTGAATCACACAATGCAAAACAAAGTGAACTTGCTTGGCTAGGGTAAAGGTCAAGAGATTAAAATGATCTTTTCATCCTTAAGGCTCAATGCTCAAAATGCAAGGATCACTCAAAAAATGAAACAAGCTTTAGGATAATTCTAAAGGTTTAAGCCAACCTACACATACAAGAGTAGACTCTCATCTACCTAACCTATGCAAGAATTGACTTAAATCCCTAAAGCTACACTAATCCCAATTGATCTTAAAATCTACCCTTCTCTCACAAGAATAACTCACTCTTTTCCCATACTTTCTTGGATCAACTTTTCCCTTTTTAGTTTCATTACATTCTAAGGAGAGGGGTTTATAAACTTGGATATCTAGCAGGTTTGGTTTCTCTTAAATTTATAGCTCAACTTTCTTTTAAATCCTTTTTGATTCTATTATTTTTCTTTTCATTCCCTTGAACCACATAACCACTTATATGCTTCCAAAACCCTTTACTAGACCCTTTTTACTTTGACTTTCAATACCCTTTCTTTTCTAATCCTTCTTTGAACAACCTTCTTATTTGATCACTTTCTTCAACCTTTTTCCCATAAATACCATTAAAGCTCAATACACATACACACTCTCACCAAAATAAGGTTCCCACCTAGTCCTATTTGGTCCAAAAATCGTGAACCAAAACTACATGAGAGACCACACTTGTCGGCTAGAACCTAACACGTTATCCCAAGCTTATTTCCAAAAATAGGCCTAACACACACGAAATATGAGGGCTTGAATAAAAGCTAGGCTACGGGTGTGGAGACTAATTCATAAAATGAACTAGCTATTTGAGTATCAAAGAGTGGCAAAATGATGTGAGACACTCAAATATGTATATGTAATCCACAAGCTCAAGATGCAATGCATAGTGTGATAATTTTAAATCCAAATTAGGTTCCAATTAGCAAGCATTACAAGAAAACATCCCATTTGAGAAAACACAATCAGTCTCAAATCAGTCACAAATTCGGTAAGAGAGACTGATTTACGACCAATCCAATCAGTCGCTCTTTTCATCAGTCGCAGATTAGTCTCAAATCTGCGACTAAAGTAAGACTTAAAAATCATTAACAAATTGCAACTAATTTCACAACTATAATCCCAGTATCTACTTGCGACTAATCTGCGATTGAACTCGCAGTCCCAAATATCAGTCGCAGATTAGTCTCAAATATCAGTCACAGATCAGTCACAAACATCAGTTGCAGATTAGTCTCAAATATCAGTCGCAGATTAGTCTCAAATATCAGTCGCAGATTAGTCTCAAATATCAGTCACTGATTAGTCTCAAATATTAGTCGCAGATTAGTCTCAAATGTTAGTCACAAATTAGTCACATAATTATTTTCCATTTTTGAAAATTTATTTTTTTAATAAATTATTTTGTTTTTAATTTTATATAAATAAGAGCTTTTAAATCAAAGTTATATATAAATACTGAAACCAATTGATACATTTATAAAGATCAAATGTTTAAAAGTTCAAACGATAATAAAAACGAAAGAAAATCATAATAATGAGCAGTTCGGGTTTTCTCGCTCTTTGCCTGCGGTTTCTCTGTAGCTCAATGCTCACATAGCTTCTCATAAATGATCCGCTTCATCCAAGTTAGACATTTACCCTCATATTTAATTTGAGTCGTGATCTCCTTCATATGTTTGATACCGACTTTATCGAAGCATTCACGAACGGTGTGTGTAATAGACTTATTCCAGTAAAAAGATTGCTACAAAAAGTGTAAACAAAAAAAATGTGTTAGTAAGCAAAAATTTTAAAATAAATACCGCTTTTAAAAAATGAAGCGAATTCTTACCGCGAATTTCACGATTAACTGATCTCACACTTCTGGAGGAGTATTGGTCGAACTACAATATATGTCATCATATCCGCTCCTTATAATATTCGAGATAGATCTCGAGATTGCGCTGTATCGGTCTCGTACATGTACAACTAAAAATAAACATTCACCGTTTTCATAATTCATAAAAATTTACAATAATTCAATAAAATTTATAATAATTTATTAAAATTAATAATAATTCATTAAAATTTATAATAATTTATTAAAATTAATAATAATTCATTAAAATTTATAATAATTATAGAAAATTCATAATAATTGCCAAAATTCAAAATAATTTATAATAATTATCCTTAAATCATAAAATTTTTTAAAAATTTAAATAATTTGTAAAATTTCATCAAAACTTATAAAAATACATAATAATTCAATAAAATTCATACTAATTAACAAAAATATAATTTAATTTGTATATAAATTCCAAAATACTTATAAACATTCATAAATTTCTACCAAAATTCATAAAAACACAATACTAATTAAAAATTTCATAACAACATGATAATAAAAACATTGTAAATTCAATAAAATTCAAAATAAATTCCAAATATTGATAAAAACTTTGTATAACTTTATAAAAACTTCAAAAAAAACTCTGTAAAAACAAGGCCAAATCGAAAATAAGGTGAAAGAAAAGTTGTGAGATGGTTTGTTGCTTACAAAACAAAGTATTTATAAGCTAAAACTAGGACAACAAGCCCAAAAAGCCCAAAAAGAAGTAAATCCAGGTTGACCCAAGACAAACCGGGTCAAACCAATCAAAATGTGTCAAGTTTGTGTGTTTTTGGCAGGTCCTCGGGTAGAACCGATCGCGAGTCTGGATGAGAGGCTGTCCCTGAGTTGTCAGTCTGCGGCCTATGCAGGTCGCAGGTCTGGTCGCAGCTTCTCCGCGGATAACATTTCACAACCCGCCACCAAAACCTGTCGCGGGTCTGGTCGCGGTTGAATGGTATATGTTGAGTAAATTCGCCGTATTTTTCTAACCACTTTTCCAAATGCCTTCAAACCACTGCCAAATGAAAGCTCACTCTTGTGGCTATCTTGTATCCAACTTGTAGCCAATTACGTTCAGAAGAAGGTCTTCATCCATCATCATTTTTAAGAGCTTTGGAAATAGCTTTGGGTAGGTAAGGTCGCGGCCAGGGCATCATCACTTGACCATTCTTCACTTCCTTTGCCATTTAGACCTCTAATCCAAGCTTGATTCATCCCTTAGCCTAAAAATCAATCCTCCTTGATGCAAACTCCCATCCTTATGATTCAAACCTCATGATTCAAGTCCCCATTTACCTAAAAATACCGAAAAACACAAAAAATATGCAAATGCATGACCTAAGGACTATAATGTGCAAACTAAACATAAAGTGGCTCTAGAATGACATAATGTGCAACTAAAAGACTAAAAATGATGCTAAAATGAAATGGAGAATAAGGTAAAAATCATGCACATCAACAAGTTCACTCGTAGGAGCACGCGAGTCACTCCAGCGAGTGGCTTCTATCTGGCCGAGTTGAAAGCTCCTCAAGTGTTACTCGCCTAAGACAACGAGCATATGCAGTGAGTCTTCTCTCCTGGTTGCAAATATAGCTCTACTCACATTAGTCTGGCGAGTGGACAGAGTAAGTCAGTTTCCTTCTTCCATTTCAAGCCTTTTCTGATCCGAGTCTTGCTTCCAATCCAAACCTCCTTTTGTCTTTGATCTGAAAGCACTCCAATTCGCTCCAACAATGCTCCTGAAACCACTCCAATGTGATGCAAGTGCAAAATATGCAATACAGACCTAAAAGACTCTAATATGAGATAAATGCAAAGGATAGGGATGCAAACTTGGATGATTAATGAAACTAAAATGGGCTAAAATGCAAACATATCAGTAAGCTTATGCTCGGACAGTCTATACTCTCAACTGATATAATTCACCTTTGAACGGGATCTGTCGTTAATGCGAGAGCTGCTAAGGCATCGACTAAAGTGTTCTCAGACCAGAAAACATTGTTGACTCTAAATTTCAAATTCTTTGTAAATTCCTTGACGACTTTGAGGTAAGCTTCCATCTGGTCATTATTTGTGTTGTAGTTGTGAATAGCAATAACATTTAACTTCCATTGCTCCTATTTCTTTAGCCAATTTTATCCCTGCGATCAATGCTTTGTACTCCACCTCGTTTTTTAATGGTGGGAATGTGAGTCGGAAGGACTGTTCCAAGACTTCTCCTGTCAGGCTTTCAGGTCAGATCTCGACTCCTGAGCCGTGTCGTGATGACGATCCATCAACGTAGACGCTAAGACTACAACGTACAAGTACAGTGATTCTTCGTCTTCAGGTCTTGCGAGAATCAGCGAAGTTGAAAGATATACTTTCAACTCAAATAAAGAATTCTCACATTCGTCATCCCACTTGAACTCTTTGTTTCCACGCAAAAAAGTTTTAGAATGGAAGGCACTTGTCCATTGACCGCGAGATGAATCGGTTTAATGCTTCTATTCAGCCGGTTAGCCATTGAACTTCTCATTTGTTCCTTAGGGAAGGTAGCTCTTAGATCACTTTAATCTGCTTGGGGTTTGCTTCAATTCCCAATTGAGTGACAATGTAACCAAGAAATTCTCCCGACGTTACTCCAAAAGTGCACTTTGTCGGATTGAGTTTCATCTGATACTCGTTCAAAGTTTAAAAGCATTGTGCCAAGTGGTCAACGTGATCTTCTACTTTCAGCGACTTGACTAGCATGTTGTCTATGTAAACTTCCATTGTTTACCCGAGTTGATCGGCAAACATCTTATTGACCAAACGCTGGTAGGTTGCCCCCGCGTTATTCAAGCCGAATGACATTACTTTGTAGCAATAGGTTCCTTGCTCCATAATGAACAAAGTATTCTCCATATCCTCTATATGCATTCGAATTTGTTTGTATCCCGAGAAAGCGTCCATAAATGAGAGGAGTTTGTTTCCGGCCATTGCTTCGACGATTCGGTCGATATTTGGTAATGGAAAACTATCCTTTGGACAAGCTTTATTAAGGTTGGTAAAGTCCACATAGACTCGCCACTTCCCATTCTTCTTGGGAACAACAACAGGATTAGCTAACCATTCCGAGAATTAAACTTTGACGATAGACCCGGCGTCGGTTAACTTCTTGACCTCGTCAATTATAGCTTTCGTCCTTTTCGGACCTAGCTTTCTTCTTTTCTGCTTGATCGGTTTATATGTCGGATAAATGTTCAATCTATGGCTGGCTATCTTTGGATTGATTCCAGGAATATCTTTGACTATCCATGCGAACGTCGTCACATTTTGCTCCAAAAATTGGATCAACTTGTCCCGAATTGGTTTACTTAAGTTGAATCCAATGCTTACGTATTTAGATGGCTCTATTAGATCGATATTGATGAGTTGGACATTTGATTGATCTGGCTTTTTAGGAACGGGAGGTTCTGAAAGTACTTTGCCCTTTACGGTTACCGTGATCATTCAAGACTTATTTTGTAGTTTTAACTCGGCGATGAAACAAGTACAAGACATCTTTTAATCTCTTCAAAGTGTGGACACTCCTTCACTCGTCAGGATTATCACACACTGATGGTAGCTTGAAGGAATTGCTTTCATCGCTTGAATCCAAGGTGTTCCAAGGATTATGTTATAGATCAGCAGCTAGTCTACCACCAAGACCTTGATCCATCTCGTAATTCCAACAACTTGGACTGCCAATTTAACAGTTCCAATTGTGTTTATTGTACTTCCATCGAACACAGTCAACGTTCGAACCACTGGTTTAAGCCGAACGTATGGTAAGGCCATCTTACCCAATGTCGCTTTGAAGAACATATCCACCAAACTCTCAGTATCGATGAGAATCCGAGATACGTCACAATCGGCTACTCGTAACTTTATGACTAGCGGGTCGTTATGGGGAAAACTCACTCCTTCTACATCCTTGACGGTGAATGTAAGTTCTAGAACCACCATTCCTACGCTTTCTTTGGCTGGTTCTAGGTTGACTGCTGTTACAACCTTCTGCTCGTACTTTTTGATTAACCTTATAGTGTCGTCACAAAATTCTAATCCTCCCATGATTACATTGACTTCCACTCTTGGGGATCCTGATTCTTTGGCTTCCCCATCCCGCTTCTGTCATTTTAGTTTTTCCTTGCATTGCTTCCTTGACTCGCTGTTTTGTTAGCTGCCTTGCGCAACTCGTCTTTTTTTGTTTTTGTGCTTTGAACTTTTGAGTCTCCTCTTTCGATAGGATCAATTCGCCTTTGCTATGTTTATGAGCAAGTAGCTCTTGCAAACACTTGCACTTTGAAGTGGAATGGCCGGTTCTATTTTGGAAGGCACAATACTCGTTCCGGTTGTAAGTGTTGTTGAATGGCATCTTACGAGCTGGACTGTTAGTTTTGCCGACTTGAAAAGGTGTCGCCGAGACCGCCTTTCCTCTGTCATTTTGCTGTCTCAGCTTGTGATATTCGTCTATTGATTCCTTAACTCCTGAGTCTCGATGAATTTTTAGGGTTCTAGAGAGGATTTACTTCTCCTCTACGTAGTATGTGTGCCTTGCTGCTCTACAAAGAGCATCAGAGATCGTACTAGACCGGTTCACAAAAAGATTTCTTCTCAAGGCTTCATCCGTGACCATTTCGGTTCTTAGGGCTTTGATAGCCATGTTTTCACTGGCTTTTGCCTTAGTCGCTATTTCTTATACCGTCTAAGATATGACTTCAGGGACTCGTCAAATCCTTGCTTCAAATATCGTAATTATACTGTACAGGTACCTTGGTTGACAAATAGAGCATATTGCTTCATGAACAACTCAGCAAGTTGACTGAAGTTCTCGATCAACCCAGTTGGTAACTTTGTGAACCATATTAGGGCATCGCCGGTCGGGTTCTCGGTGAAAACTTGGCAGTAAGCCGCTTCTTCTTGATCAGGATTGTAAGTTGTTCCATTTATCATGACGTTGAAGGCGCTCATGAATTCAATGGGATCAGTAGTCCTGTCATATGAAGGACACCTTATTCTTGGTCCTCGGTTTACCGAGACCCTTTTTAGTTTTAATACGAAAGGTTAGTTCCGAGCTTGACCCAAAATTTGCCCAATCTCTGGTGCCGAGCTAGTGGCTTGATGGAATTGAGATCTCATATCTTCCATCATTCTATAAACAATTGTTGCGTCCATTGTAGTTGACGCTTGATGTCCTACCAAATTCTGAGTCGTAGATTGTCTAAGTCCGGTCACGTTGGTTGGTTGTGGACTCGGTACCCCTCCAAACAGGTTTCTCTGAACACTAGCTGATATTTCTCCATCCGGCATGTTATTTTGTATAGATGGGAGGCTACTTTTGTTTAGTCGAGACTTGATTCTATCAAATCTCTCTAATATTCTTTGGTCAAAAGCCTAATATTGTGTTATCATGTTGCGCACCAAGTTTTCAATCGAAGATGGTCCTTGAGGCGGACAAGGGAGGACAGTTACTTCTTGAGAGTTCTCCTGATTGTCCTCTTGAGTTTGAACAGAGTTCAAAGATGATCCGAGAGTCAGATCGGTATTTTCATGGAGGTTAAGATCTCTCCATTCCGGTGAGTTGATGGTAACTTCTTCTTCGACCATTCCCTTCACGTGTGTGCTCCTTGCTCCTATGTAAGGAATTCCTTTGATGTCGTCCTCACAGACGGCGCCCACTGTTCAAACCGGGTCTAGCACAAGGGAGCTAAACCGCAATTCTGATAAAAGATAGGGAAGATTAGGCAAGGATTCTTTAGTGCTTTGAAGAGAAGAAGTGCTTTGCAAAGAGAAGATGATTCCCGAGTAGACTTATTGTTTAATGTGTATGCCAAAAAGCCGATCCTTTTTTTTGGAGGATCCACTCCTCTATTTATATATCATAAAGGCAGTTACAAAGTAGATTGAATAAAGGAAATATATACATTTATCTAGATGATCTTATCTAAAATATTCTTGCTAGATTTCCGAAAATTTTCCATGTCAGAATAGGAAAATTTTCATTTCTTTGCTTGATGACGTGTTGTCCGACTTCCTTTAGGCTTTGCGTGCTTCCAAAAAGGAATTCTTTAGAGTTGACTTGAATATCCAAGTTGAGACTTCGATATTCTTACCGAGTTCAATACTTAGTATATTTTGTCCATTGTTTCCTATTGACCAAAATAGGATCTCAGATCCACCTCCAACAGTGATCTTGTTGTCTCTTAGTTGATTCTCTTTAAGTTCGTATATGTTTTTGTCTAGTGGCTCAACTTGCTATGGTTGCATTGTTTTGTTGAACTATTTATTTACATGGCCATGGTAGTTATTCTCATTACATTAATGATTTTTGTCCTTGTTTTTTTAATCTTAGAATTCACCACAATGTTAAAATCCAATGTGAGTTACTCATATTTGCCGTTCGCCGTATGAGGTTTTGTTATCATTCTGGCTCTATCATGTCTTGTGGTATTCGAGTTTGGGGTTGATTTCTTCGATTCCTAATTCTAAGATTTTCTAGCTTAGATCTTTTCTGTAACTGTATAAATTAGTTTGTTTTCGTTGGCTTATGTCTTTGGAGAAATCTTGTTTCCCGCCAGCTTAAGTATTACATCATTGTAGTCACTTTTCGGTTTTTTTCTTTTTCTTTTGTCAATCCCTTTCGCTTTATTAATATATAATATAGAAAAACATCCGTCAAAATCTTCTATGGATTTTTGACGGATTGTGACAGAAAATGGATCAGGTAATAAATCTCTACGAATTCCGTCAGATTTTTCTAAAGGATTTTATTCCATCATAAAATCCATCCCAATTAAAGCGGAAGTTTCATTTATTTATTTAAGGCAAATCTCATTATCATTTTCTCATATCCAACCAAATAAATTTAAATATCACAATAATTCGTACTCTCA